>JAXQQM020091771.1:0-38933 GCA_034641835.2 Pinus albicaulis
ATGAAACTAGCGTATATATAGAGATTTAGATATGTCATTAAATCTTCACTTAAACCATTCCATCATTTATTCAACAGATATTCAATAAGCAGTAAACAGGTGCAGTAAGAACAGAATAAACCATCACACAAAGCATCACACATGAACACCAGGATTTTTAGGTGGAAACCCAAATCGGGAGAAAACCACCGCTGCAGTTGCTCAGCCTTCAATATTTTATTATAGAAAAAACATCTTACAACATATGTGCTGGCGCAGACTTGACCAGCACGCAGGCACCCACCTGCGCTCGTTTACCAGCCTCTCCTGGAAGGGAGCTACGACCCCCTGACTCGTTTACCAGCCTCTCCTGGAAGGGAGCTACGACCCCCTGATCTCGTTTACCAGCCTCACCTGGAAGGGAGCTACAACCCCCTGACTGAAGGCTACAACCTTCAGCACCACCTTGGACCACGTTTCATCAATTTTCACACTGGATCCAACCACTTCAATAAAACACAACTTGCGGGCCACAATTCATCATATTTCCAGACCGAACCCTTTCCATACTTTTAAGTACAAACATATATCATCAACAGATACATATCAACACAGATCAGATAGCAGAAACACAGCAGAACAGATCAGATATTTCATACCCCTTGCTTCAGCAAACCCTAGTTTGCATACGCGCTTTTACTTCACTGATGTCGCGTATATACGCGCTTCCGTCCACACAAACCAGCGTATACCTCAGTGTATATTTTATTGCGCATACGCACTTTCTCTTCGCTGAAGCCGCGTATATACGCGCTTCCTCCGCGGCGAAGTAGCGTATAGATCTTCAATCATTACAGAGCAGCATACTTCATCAGATCAGATATTCAGTTCAGATCTACCCTTTTGCTTTAGACAGATGTTCGCCTAGATGCTCGCCTCATCACAGATCTAAGCCTTCCATAATCAGATCTAGCAAATACAAGAGCAATTCAGATCTAGATCCCCTTCGTCATCATTGGTGCATCATACATTCAGATTTATCATTCAAGTGTAACCCTTTCCATTCAGATATACTTCAGAGAGAAGTATTCATTCAAGCTCAGACATCTTGCACCCACACTCATGATTTGCACAATGAATTTCTTCTCCTTATATATGTTTACCCTTTGTCAATACCATGAGCCCATTTTTCAATACCATGGACCAAAACAATACCATGAGCCCAAAAATACCTGGACGGGGTCAATTAGGCGGATCATTACCCAATACAATGGGTCAATACCATGGTGGTTACCCTTGGTTTTGCACTTTTTGAGCGCTTTAGCCCATACGCTACTTGGCACGTTCTTTTCCGCGTGCATACGCGACTTCCCCTAGGCCACTCCGCGTATACCAAGAGACATACTCTTTTTCATCATAGATTTAGCACTTGCTGACTTCTTTTCTTTACTGCCTTCTGTACACACTGCTGATACATCAGATTTACTTCATCAAGAACATATTCTATCAATCACAACTTCATCAAGTAAGTTGCCATCTTCTTCATCAAGTGAGTTGTCATTCAATGACAACACTTAGCATCATCTTGCTAACTAACATCATATCACATAAGATTTACATCGATTACCAAGTCCATCAAGTCAAGCATAACTTCATCAGGTGTATTGCCATCAAGGACAACACATGTCAACTGTCACATGTCTTCATCTTCATTCAATGGGTTGCCATCAAGGACAACACTCTGCATCATATTTCCAACAATCTCCCCCTTTGGACTTGATGGAAACCATGATGGTGTTTGGTTACCACAACAGATAGGTACCATGTCACTCTCCTAAATATGTCACTCTCTCAAATATTTGACATCATTATCTTCTCTTCATTCAAACACCATGTCACTCTCCCCCTTTGACATCAAGGGCAAAGGGCGGATCAAAAACCAACACTCTCCTCCTCATGTGGAAGAAACATTCTGCAGATCTGATATGTGATGAAGTGGCCAAGCTCCCCCTGAGTTCATGCTGAATCTTCAACATATTTTTCAATAAAGTACATGACTCTTCCTATCACCAAAAACTCATACTTACAACAAATATCCAACCAAGTGGATTTACATATGAGACTCAAGTACCCAACCAAGTGGGTTTACACATTTCAACTCAGCTACCCAACCAAGTGGGTTTACAAAATTTGACTCAGCTACCCAACCAAGTGGGTTTACAAATTTGACAAGTCCTTACATGACTGAATATTACAATTACATCATGGGTCTCCACATGACCTTTTCATCAAAAATACAAATATGACTTTTCATAACCAATACCAAGAAGACCTCAAGAGAGATCATATAACAGAACCAACATAATGCATTATACTCAGCAAAGCTAATGCTCCCCCTGAATCTGTGCAACCAAGCAATATTTCCAAATGACTAAGGCTCCCCCTTAGTTTGTGCATCCTGAAAACTTCCATCAACAAATCATCAAGGCATCTTCATCAAAACATTAGAAACAGAATTATGAGAACTGGAACACCACCAGAGATACCAAACAGTATCAGAGATACCAAACAGCATTGTAGCTGTGCTGAAGAGAGCTGAACCAACCAAAAATTGTCAGCAACCAACCATACGCGGTTTTATGTGCAGGAACTCGCGTACATACGCGACTGTGTTTCAGGAAACCCGCGTATCCCAGGCCATCTTCTAAATTTCAACCAGATCTGATTCTTTGTAAGGCAAAGACAGTGATCAGCTTCTTTCTGAGACATTTGAATGCTTCCCTGGACTACAGATAGATAGAATAGTGTAGTTTTGTCTTCAAGCGTCATCCAACGGTTGTAGCATCAACACAATAGTAACCAAGCCTTCATATTCTTTGCAGCATCAATACAACCTTTAAGAGAGATTATCATACCAAAACAACATCTTCAAATATGTGTCAAGTAATCATCCATGTGGTCCAACATCACCATGATCTTCAGGATTTAACATGAAGTAACATATGAAGGCAAAAGATCTCTCAACCATAGTAACAAACTTTGCATGATTTATTTCTGAATCAAATGACATCCAACTCATCCATGTGTGAGTACAAAAGATGCTTATCAGCAACCAGGGCTCAAAGTCTCATCACAATAAATCATGTACCAAGTCATCATCATTTAAGCATGAGTATCACAAAAACCAAAGAATAAGCAGTCATATTGCCAACAATGCAATCATTAGTATTCAACCTGTTGCTCCCCCTAAACCAGTGCTCTTCCTTAACTTGTGCAATCTGAAACACCTTCAACAGCAAGTCATCAGCAACAATCTCTGCATGATCAGTCCTCATCTCTGAGTTATAAGACTTTCATCTCAACAACGAATTCTCTTCATCATAAAGCAACCAGGCTTCATCCATAATCTTCAACACAAGGCATCAAGTATCATATCATCAGAATGAATATAACCAGAATAATGCTAACAGTACAATCATCAGCAGTCAGACTGATGCTCCCCCTGGACCTCTGCTCCATATCTTCAGCTATCAGATAAATTCTCTTATCATTAATGCATACGCGACTGTGTCTGCTGTAACTCGCGTGTATACGCGACTTTGTTTCACAGAACCCGCGTATGAAAAGTGAAATATAGAAAATTTCACACCTTCATCTCCTCCTGCAAATTTACCTTCTGTTCCTGTCTTTTCTTCACACTAGATGCACTGTCAGAAATACATATAACCAGAATAATCAAATCAACCATGAGAGACATCATACATTGCTCCCCTTGTGACGATACATTACTAAATCTCATAATGTATCCCACATCATTCCTGCAGTCAATAAGAAAAGTCAGCTTCAGAAGCGGATGACTGCAGTAGGGTCATAATTCCCTACGTTTATGATCGGTCCTTCATCTTGAATTGAGTGTTTTCTTCAAGAAAATCATTGTTTTCTAGAGCATCAACAAAAACATCCTTTTCTTCTCTAGATTGTTTCTTATTCCATCCCTCCATCTTCTTCGAGATTTGTTTTCTATTTGTGTGCTGAAATTTCTCATATCTGTTCGACCTGCATTCCTTTCTTATATGTCCATACTTGTTACAAGAATAACATCTCATGTGTCCATAAAAATAAGCATAAGAATCATAATGAGTATTTCTGTTCTTCCTCCTTTTACAATCAGTTGCTTTGTGTCCATACTTGTTACATGAAAAACAATATCCTTTGAAGAAACCAGAGTACCTTTCTATGTAGGAACTTTTTGTTTGAGGCTGAAATGATCTGCTCCTGCAATTTGTTGCAACATGTCCATATTTATGACATTTAAAACATTCAACGTTCTTGAATGAATTCCTTTGAGAATTCATGATTGTTGGTTGAGCTTTTGTCTCTTTCAACACTTCAGGTTTTGCATTGACATCCTCTGAATTTTTGGCACTTCCTTGTGAGCTAGATTCTCCTTTAACAGTTTCATGGAAACCAAGACCATGTTTGATAGCAGGAGACCTTTGATTACTCAGAATATTGTCCAAAATGTTAGTACTATCATGAAACCTCAAAAGTTTAACCTTTTCTTCTAATTTACCTTTGATAATATTTACCTCAACCTCCAAGGCTTGACATTGCTTTGTCATGCTTTCTTCTTTTCTTCTTCCATCTTCAACTTGATCCTTCAGATTTAGAATCTCTTCTTTCAGCCAATTTTCGTTTTCTTCACATGTTTGTTCCAGCTCTTCATTCTTCTTATTTGATTTTTCCAGATCTTCTTTGAGAGAGATGATTTCTGGAAGGTTGCACGCTTTACTTATGCCAGAATAGCAGGTTTCCACCTTACAGAGATACTATCTTTGTTTGCAGAAACTTTACAGAAACCCAAGCATCCATTCATTATTATAATGGGAGGAGCCAAGATTCTTGAGAAAAGGGATGCTCTGCATTCTCTCCTTCATATATGTGACAAGCTTGTCTTTGTAGGAAGTATGGCTTTCACATGCTTGAGTGCTCTAGGGTTGTCAGTTTCTCCAAGGTTGGTGGAAAAAGATTGGAGGCAATGATGTTCAGTGAAGTGCAAGTCTGTAAAGTCCAATGTGTTATGGATGGTTGGAGGCCTTATGATATTGGACCAGAAACCTTGAATGAAATTGTTTCTTTTCTTAGTGAAAATAAGAGTTGCAGACATCCCTCTGGATTGGTCCTGTTAAACTTGGAACTTCAAGGCATCGATACCATGGGATCAATGCATTTGGCAAGACTTCTAAGTCGGATTAGTGAAAATGGGTGTACCACTGTTGTTCTTGGGAAGGAAGCATGAAATTTTGTTAGAGAAGCATCAGCATATTGTTCAGCTCATCGTGTTTACGAGCATGGGGCTGCTGTCTGGGAACTTTTGAAAGGACGCACTCTCGCTGGAGTTGCGGCACTGGATCGTGTATGCACTAGAAATCTTGATTGGAGAGCGATCTTTCGGGGTCCATGTCAGCTTTTGTTTGTGGATATTGGAAACGATCCAAATTTCTCCAATCCTGAACATCGATGGAGGATAATGCAAAAGCATATGAAAGCTATTGAGAAACATGGTGTTCCTAGTAATCGTAATGATCTCCTCTCTCATAACTATGTACGGAAATTAGAGAGGGATATTAGACGGTCGTCATATGAACTGGACTCAGATGATGCAGCGAGTGTTAAAATATGGGTTGAAAATCATCGAAGCAAGGTATTTTATTACCAGGGTTCATCTGATACTGATGCTTTCATTTTGGGAATTCAAACAGAGTGGCAACTACAGCAAATGATTCGTTTTGGAAATCATAATCTATTTTGCGTTGGTTTCAAGTTTTGGGGTTTAAAAAATTTAAGTATCCAGTTTATACTCTTCTTGTTTTTGATTCAAACCAAATTGCAATTCCCATAGCATGGGTCATTTCTGCAAGTTTTTCAAGTCATGATGTTCACAAGTGGATTAGAACACTTTACGATAGAGTTTGTGCGAAGGATTCCACGTGGAGGTTGAATGGCTTTATTATTGATGACGCATTAACAGAAACTGCTAAAATTAGGGATGTTTTTCAGTGTTCGACTCTGTTATGCCTCTGGCGTGTTCGGCGTGCATGGCAATCACAATATTTAGCAAATATGATCCATAGCTGGGCAAACAAGTTTCATTTCCAACGATCCATAGCATACAAGTCGAGATTTGGAGATTGGAAGGCCGTAATCAAGTTTAAAGCAGCGTTGACTGGGTTTGGAGGTCGAGCGACCCACCTGGGCGTTCTTCGCAGTGCAAAAATACAACGTGAGCGACCCACGCAGAGGTGAGCGACCCACGCATCAACAGAAGTCTGGAAAATCATGTTGAGCGCCCAGTTTCAACACCAGCAGTCAAATAGCTGCCTCGTTTACTGCAAATGGGAAATATGTCATATCTGCAAGTAAAGATTCGTATGTGTATATTTGGAATTATGAGTCTCCGAACACTCCAGCTGCTAGAAACCAAGGGGTTTGTCGGGCTTATGAGTATTTCCTTTCTCGGAGTGTGTCAGTTGCAATTCCTTGGTCTGGTATGAAGCCAGAACCTCTTGTATCTCGCCAATGTGATTTAATTCCTAGTCAGAGGCACAATCCCGAAATGCTGTTTCAAGGGACAGTGGGTACTGGAAGCAACATGGCCGGAGGAGAAGTTTTCTCCCTTTAGCATTCAAGGTCCATCGAACCAATCAATTGCTGAATCCCAAAACAGTCTTTATGAAACTGGAGACGGTAATACCATTCAAGACCAATCTTCAACTGCTGCCTGGGGTCTAGTAATTGTGACTGCAGGGCTTGGTGGGGAGATTAAAACGTTTCAGAATTATGGCTGGCCTGTTTGCCTTTGAGATATTTACAAATAAAAAAGGTTTTCCCTTTAGATATGGAATCGGGTGATGTCAACCCCGCCAGGGCACTAAATCCGGTCCTCATTCATGCCACAAAGACATCAACTGCAACAGAAAAATAGGAACCAATTTCCTATTTCAAGACCTCCGAAATCAAAAAGATCTACGCTCCATGTTTATTAGTCATCAGGGGATTTTTAGAAAGATATTGTATCATTTTAAAATAGAAGGCTGTTCTCTTTTCTAATTTTTGTAATTTCAGTTCAAACAGCCCCCTGATTGTTGGGTCGATCTGTTGTTTTTGTTTTAGAATAGTTTATAAAAATAATCAAGTGAGGGGAGAGTTCTAAGAGCTGAGGTAGGAGAGAGAACAGAGCTTCCATTGTACTGTCTTTGACAGAGATTTTAATGAAAATATCCAGCGCTGGCTTCTGAGATTCCTGTGGCTTGAAGTTTAACATTTGTGTCCTCTTTTGTTTCATATGTAACCTGTTTTGTGTTCATGTCATTTCATGATCATCTCCATTTGAACAAATGAAGTGTTAAGGTAGAATTCATAATTTATATGCTCTGCCTTTAAGTTTGTTTCATATTTAATGTTTTCTTCTGTTCGACAAGGATTCACCCTCTATGCCCTTGTCGGCTCCTTAGCTGTCTTGCCATTCCATTTAATCTCAATTTGATGTTAAATTTTCCTGCCTACCTTGCCTCAGGAGACAATCTGTGTTTTTTATTACATTTCTTTGTTCAAGCTGTTCTTTGCCTCACACAGCCCAGAAACCCAACATTTATCAAAAAAGCCCTTTTATATCAGTTTACTAGCCTAAGATCAGCATTCCTTTTTGAGTGCTAACATAGTGGCGACCATACTGGGGAAGATTTTTCCCCGGTAAAGGATAACAAAGTTGCAGATCTGATGCTGATGGTGGACAGCAGTCAGACACATATGAAGGCTGAAACTTTCACCCGGCAACTCCAGCTCGATCCAGAGTTTCCAATGCTCGCTGATCCACTCATGCAATGGTAGGGTATGTGGCAAACCCTGCACTTTCTGAAGCTGTAGAAGATGTGAGAAATTTGTTAGCGGATTTTGAAATTAATGAGCAATTTGTCCGTGTCTTGCTTCAATGTTTGAAATCTCCAAAGTTTCCTCTTGAAACTAAAACTAGGTTCTGTGAGTTAATTGTTGAAAAGTTTGAAAAGGAGATTCAATGTTTAGATGAGCAGATTCAGTCATATGATTTCCAAGACCCTAAAAAGTTTTTGGAAATCCTTCCTCATTCGAAACAAGATATCATAGAATGGCCTACAGTTGTTTACATTGACAGTGTGCAGCTGGAAGTATGCATCACAGAGTTGGGGCAGCCAACAGAGTCCAGCTTCCGTGATCCTATTGCGGCATACATGGACACATTTTTCAGTTTGATTGATAGATCAGGCTATATTTTCCGTGACCAGGCTCAGTACGTGCATGAAGGGCTCCCAGCAATTGTATCTGTGACCTGGTGGAAGCATTCTCAAGCGGCATCATTCTCAGGTTTACTTGAATGGTTAATCTGGCATTTCAGTATTACCTGATCTATTGTTTTTGCAGCAGAGTAGGGTAGATTTTGTAAATAAATAAGCAGCCAAAAGGCAGCATTTCGTTCCAGTTTCATTGCAGTTTAGTTTGAGCTTTGCCAAGTCAATTTTTCAAATCATTTTAGTCAGTTTTCAGTTAATAAGTTGATCATGATTCCATAGCCCAATGGATGGAGGCACTGTCTGCTCTCCCAAAGCTCTGCGGTTCTTGGCACCTCCAAGAAGCGGCAGCTGCCATCCCCATTGGAGCCAATGTTAGACTTCGTCTTGTATGTCAGTGTGAGATTGATTCTTCTTCAAAACAGGGTTTTGAAGAAGAAATCATTAAATGTTGTTTTAGATTATGTAATTTATCTCCAGCTCTTCAAAAGGGAGCAGCTTCCTCAGCTCCTATCTCTGCAAAAGCACAAACACAAAACAAAGCATCATCAGCAATCAAAGTCTGGCAAGTAATAATCAAATCAACAATTCCGCTCCTTCATCCATTATTCGCACATGACTAGCTTTGAATCTTTCCAAGATCAGTCTACTTCAAGCAAAGATGACGAATTTGAAGTAAATCAAAATCCAGTTTTTCATGTAGCAGAGGCTGCCTTGAATGAGCAACCAGGGTGTTACTGGACATAAGGTGGAATGCAGTATAAGCAAACTAGAAAACGGGGACATTCTTCTTTAGGGAACCTATCACTGTATAGAGAGGAAACTGCTAATTGTATGGATTTTGCAAGGAATCTCTCAGCAAAAAATTGATATTCTTGTTAATGATTCATTTTCTGAGTCTCACAGAGTTCTTGCATCTACTGTTGGAGTTGCACGCTTTACTTATGCCAGAATAGCAGGTTTCCACCTTACAGAGATGCTATCTTTGTTTGCAGAAACTTTACAGAAACCCAAGCATCCATTCATTATTATAATGGGAGGAGCCAAGATTCTTGAGAAAAGCATGCTCCGTATTCTCTCCTTCATATATGTGACAAGCTTGTCTTTGTAGGAAGTATGGCTTTCACATGCTTGAGTGCTCTAGGGTTGTCAGTTTCTCTAAGGTTGGTGGAAAAAGATTTGAGGCAATGATGTTCAGTGAAGTGCAAGTCTGTAAAGTCCAATGTGTTATGGATGGTTGGAGGCCTTATGATATTGGACCAGAAACCTTGAATGAAATTGCTTCTTTCCTTAGTAAAAATAAGAGTTGCAGACATCCCTCTGGATTGGTCCTGTTAAACTTGGAACTTCAAGGCATCGATACCATGGGATCAATGCATTTGGCAAGACTTCTAAGTCGGATTAGTGAAAATGGGTGTACCACTGTTGTTCTTGGGAAGGAAGCATGAAATTTTGTTAGAGAAGCATCAGCATATTGTTCAGCTCATCGTGTTTACGAGCATGAGGCTGCTGTCTGGGAACTTTTGAAAGGACGCACTCTCACTGGAGTTGCGGCACTGGATCGTGTATGCACTAGAAATCTTGATTGGAGAGCGATCTTTCGGGGTCCATGTCAGCTTTTGTTTGTGGATATTGGAAACGATCCAAATTTCTCCAATCCTGAACATCGATGGAGGATAATGCAAAAGCATATGAAAGCTATTGAGAAACATGGTGTTCCTAGTAATCGTGATGATCTCCTCTCTCACAACTATGTACGGAAATTAGAGAGGGATATTAGATGGTCGTCATATGAACTGGACTCAGATGATGCAGCGAGTGTTAAAATATGGGTTGAAAATCATCGAAGCAAGGTATTTTATTACCAGGGTTCATCTGATACTGATGCTTTCATTTTGGGAATTCAAACAGAGTGGCAACTACAGCAAATGATTCGTTTTGGAAATCATAATCTATTTTGCGTTGGTTTCAAGTTTTGGGGTTTAAAAAATTTAAGTATCCAGTTTATACTCTTCTTGTTTTTGATTCAAACCAAATTGCAATTCCCATAGCATGGGTCATTTCTGCAAGTTTTTCAAGTCATGATGTTCACAAGTGGATTAGAACACTTTACGATAGAGTTTGTGCGAAGGATTCCACGTGGAGGTTGAATGGTTTATTATCATGACGCATTAACAGTAAAATCGCTAAAATTAGGGATGTTTTTCAGTGTTCGACTCTGTTATGCCTCTGGCGTGTTCGGCGTGCATGGCAATCACAATATTTAGCAAATATGATCCATAGCTGGGCAAACAAGTTTCATTTCCTACGATCCATAGCATACAAGTCGAGATTTGGAGATTGGAAGGCCGTAATCAAGTTTAAAGCAGCGTTGACTGGGTTTGGAGGTCGAGCGACCCACCTGGGCGTCGAGCGACCCACCTGGGCGTTCTTCGCAGTGCAAAAATACAACGTGAGCGACCCACGCAGAGGTGAGCGACCCACGACCGTAAGTCCGGAACTGAAAAGTTGAGCGCCCGCGCGCCACCAAAGTACCAATACGCTCGTTGACGTAAAATGGGAAATATGTCATATCTGCAAGTAAAGATTCGTATGTGTATATTTGGAATTATGAGTCTCCGAACACTCCAGCTGCTAGAAACCAAGGGGTTTGTCGGGCTTATGAGTATTTCCTTTCTCGGAGTGTGTCAGTTGCAATTCCTTGGTCTGGTATGAAGCCAGAACCTCTTGTATCTCGCCAATGTGATTTAATTCCTAGTCAGAGGCACAATCCCGAAATGCTGTTTCAAGGGACAGTGGGTACTGGACGAAAGAGCGGGTCCTTTCAGCAACATGGCCGGAGGAGAAGTTTTCTCCCTTTAGCATTCAAGGTCCATCGAACCAATCAATTGCTGAATCCCAAAACAGTCTTTATGAAACTGGAGACGGTAATACCATTCAAGACCAATCTTCAACTGCTGCCTGGGGTCTAGTAATTGTGACTGCAGGGCTTGGTGGGGAGATTAAAACGTTTCAGAATTATGGCTGGCCTGTTTGCCTTTGAGATATTTACAAATAAAAAAGGTTTTCCCTTTAGATATGGAATCGGGTGATGTCAACCCCGCCAGGGCACTAAATCCGGTCCTCATTCATGCCACAAAGACATCAACTGCAACAGAAAAATAGGAACCAATTTCCTATTTCAAGACCTCCGAAATCAAAAAGATCTACGCTCCATGTTTATTAGTCATCAGGGGATTTTTAGAAAGATATTGTATCATTTTAAAATAGAAGGCTGTTCTCTTTTCTAATTTTTGTAATTTCAGTTCAAACAGCCCCCTGATTGTTGGGTCGATCTGTTGTTTTTGTTTTAGAATAGTTTATAAAAATAATCAAGTGAGGGGAGAGTTCTAAGAGCTGAGGTAGGAGAGAGAACAGAGCTTCCATTGTACTGTCTTTGACAGAGATTTTAATGAAAATATCCAGCGCTGGCTTCTGAGATTCCTGTGGCTTGAAGTTTAACATTTGTGTCCTCTTTTGTTTCATATGTAACCTGTTTTGTGTTCATGTCATTTCATGATCATCTCCATTTGAACAAATGAAGTGTTAAGGTAGAATTCATAATTTATATGCTCTGCCTTTAAGTTTGTTTCATATTTAATGTTTTCTTCTGTTCGACAAGGATTCACCCTCTATGCCCTTGTCGGCTCCTTAGCTGTCTTGCCATTCCATTTAATCTCAATTTGATGTTAAATTTTCCTGCCTACCTTGCCTCAGGAGACAATCTGTGTTTTTTATTACATTTCTTTGTTCAAGCTGTTCTTTGCCTCACACAGCCCAGAAACCCAACATTTATCAAAAAAGCCCTTTTATATCAGTTTACTAGCCTAAGATCAGCATTCCTTATCGGTCATCTCAGCCCCTTGAAAATCCTTTTGCCGAGATAGACCCGGAGAGAGCCCTCTCCTGTTCTCGTAGGGCTAGCTACGAGGCTAAGGTTGGTTTGATGTTGCCTCGAGCCTCGCCTCTTTCAGCCTGAGGTAGATTTCGGTCATCTCAGCCCCTTGAAAATCCTTTTGCCGAGATAGACCCGGAGAGAGCCCTCTCCTGTTCTCGTAGGGCTAGCTACGAGGCTAAGGTTGGTTTGATGTTGCCTCGAGCCTCGCCTCTTTCAGCCTGAGGTAGATTTGAGTGCTAACATGTCCGACCAACTGAATGCCCCCTTCCTCGTCAAATCTGTGAGGGGTGCAGCAAGCTGTGAGAAGCCCTTGACGAACTTCCTGTAGTATGTGCAAATGCCAATAAATCCCCGAAGCTCAGTCACATTCCTCGGCTCTGGCCAATCTCTGATGACCCTGATCTTCTCCTCATGGACTCTCACCCCGTCCACTCCTATAATGTGCCCCAAGTACAGCATCTCCGTCAAGCCGAACTCACACTTGGAGAGCTTGGCATAGAACTGCTGCTCCTCCAGGATGCGCAAAACTATCTCAATGTGTTGGAGATGCTCCTCCCAAGTCCTGCTATATATAAGTATGTCATCGAAGAAGACCAGCACAAACTTCCTCAGATGACCCCTGAAAATGTGGTTCATGCACAACTGAAAGGTAGCAGGTGCATTGGTCAGCCCAAAAGGCATGACCAGAAACTCGAAGTGCCCATAATGACACCTGAAGGCGGTCTTGGGAATGTCCTGTTCCCTCACGCGTATCTGATGGTACCCGGATCTCAAGTCAATCTTTGAGAAGAACCGTGCTCCTCTCAACTCATCCATAAGCTCATCGATCCTGGGAATGGGGTACCTGTTCTTCAGGGTCTTCTTATTCAGAGCCCTGTAGTCAATGCACATTCGCAATGTGCCATCCTTCTTCTTCACCAACACTACAGAAGAAGCAAAAGGACTCGTGCTCGGCCAAATGTGACCAAGGGCCAGCAACTCCTGAATAGCACGCTCTATCTCATCCCGATAGGCCTTGGGATGCCTATATGGTGTGGTGATCACTGCCTGTATCCCCTGCTCAAGCTCAATAGTATGCTCAAACCCCCGATCCAGTGGCTGCCCTGGTGGAATATCCCCAAATACTGCTGCATACCTGTCGAGAATAGACTGTAGCTCAGGATGCACTGTTTGACCTGTATCCACCGCCTCTGAAGCTCGCAACTCTACGACGCACTCTATGTCTCCCTTGCGGAAGGTCGCCTCCATCCTATGTGCCGACACTGTCTGAGGCGGGTATGTGTGATGTCCCCGTATCTTCTCATGCCTCCCTGTCTTGGGATCATCCCACTCCATCTCTAGGGCCTTCCAATCTGTCGTGACCTTCCCCAGAGTAATGAGCCACTGAACACCCAATATCAGGTTGGTGTCCGGAATATCTACCACAAAGAAATGATCCGTCAATGTATAAGTGCCCATCGTCACCGATAACTCTGGGACATACCGAGCACATGCCATAGTCTGATCTCCTGGGACCAAGACGGAAAATCCATCAAAACCCTCCGTCTGTATGCCTCTCCGCTCAACCATCTGAGCATCAATAAAGTTGTGGGTGGCCCCACTATCAACCAAGACTGAGACCCGCTGTCCGCGTACTGTCCCCCGTACGTGCAGCGTCAAGTACTTGGGAACTCCCCGCAATGCGGCTAGAGCTCCCCCAGTAGGTGCAAATGATGCCCCACCTGCTGCGGGTGGTGGAGGTGGTAAGGTACCCGGCGCTGCATAACAATCTCCTGCCTCCACGTCATCCCCCTCATCCTCTTCCCCGCTGCTCTCGGAGAAGACCTCAATGAAATGTGCTTTCCCTGCAGCACACCTATGTCCCGGTGCCCATGGCTCCTGGGAAGTGAAGCACAACCGCTTCCTCAACTCTCTCCTGGCCTCATCATCAAACTGCACTCGCCCAGGATTCGCCTTGGGAGGCGGAATCCTCGTGTCCTTCCCCTTAGGCTGGAAGGCCTGCCTCTGGGGGTAAGGTGTCCGAGTCCTAGGTAAGACATCCTGTAAATCCCGAGTCCTGCTGATGGCATCCTGAAGTGTAGCTGGTCTAGTCGACCGAACTAGGCCACGTAGTGGCTCTGTCAACCCCTCCACAAACATGTAAACCATCCGAGCCGCGGATAGATCAGGCACCATCACCGAAACCCTCAAGAAATCTGAAATGTAAGTCTCTGGGCTCCCAGTCTGTTTGAGCTTCGTCAGCTCAACAAAGTGCTGCTCCGGATCCCTCCTGTCGAAACGCTCTATCACTCTCCGGGTAAACTCGGCATAGGTCGTCACTGTAGAATGCCCGAGTGTCGTCATCCCATGAAACCACCAGTCCTGGGCCTCACCATCCAGATGTAATGTTGCCACCTTAATGGCCTCTGACTGCGATATCTGGTTAAGCTGGAAATAGATGTCCAACTTCTCCACCCATGACTTTGCCGAACTGTTTGATGAACCATCAAACGTGGGCAAATGAAATGTGCTAGCTGTGCGGTGGTATTCTCCATCATGATGATGCCGGTGCCCTCGGTGATGATCGCGGGGTCTACTGTCCCGCTGGAGCTGGACAAAGTCTCTGAACGAGAGAGCCTCCATGAACTCCTGCCCGTATGCCCGGTACTCCGCAAAATAGTCACCCATGTGGCCCGGCTCCGGATCTCACTGTGCTGCTACCCCTGCGTCCTCTGCTAGGAAGCTAGGCATGGTGGATCGCGTGGGTGCTGGAATATCCCTCTGTGCTCCTGCCCCTGCGTCATCTGCTAAGAATGTGGGCATAGTGGATCGCGTGGGTGCATGCGATGCCATGATGGGGATAGCATCATGCACCGGCACATGATGGGACATACCCGATCCCTCACCGATCTGAAAACCCCTGGGGGGTTCCCTCTGCTTGACCTCTAATGCCGTGAGTCTCTGTGTCACCTCCTGCATGTGATGGAGGAGTGCCTCTCTAAATCTCCTCGAGTCCTCCTCGTCTGCCATAGGACCCCTCTGTCCTGCGTACCCCACAGGCTGCTCCTGCTCTGAATCTGTCTCAGGCGGCTCCTGATCGGAATCTGTCACAGGCTCCCCCCCTCTGTAGGGGTTCTCCCACCTACTCTCAACGTCTCTGTATCTCCTCCTCCTACAACCGATGTAGGGTTTATCCCCGGGCGTCATAGACTGCTAGCTCCACAGGCTGAGCCAGATCTATGCTCTGATACCACTGTAATATCCCCAACGGGAAATAGACAGTAATACACATAAATACAAACATGCAACTATATGGGAAAAATGTCGGAACTAGAATATAGAGCAAGTACACATAAAAATACCAGAACGCTAAGCCATTTTATTAATCTGAGAATATATATATGGGTACAATAGATAATCAGAATGAGTGCACCTATCCTTGCACCAGGCAAGTGAAGACCCTCTCAGAATAGGAAATGGCTGCTATAGAGACTCCATCCCAGCTGCTGGAGAAATCTGTCGTAGAATGCTGCTACTGCAATGTACTGGAACTAGGGGCTGATCCCCTCACCGGAATGAGCTGAAAATCGGTAGACTGCCTGTACTCACTGCTCCGGACAAAACCCAGAAACCATGAAGCAAATGCACCACCTCCGAAAAACCACCACAGAAGCCCTCCTCAAGGAAAACGCTGTCTCTCTCAAGCACAGCGCAGAGGCCCAAGAAGAATGCTGGAAAAGGGCCACAAATCTCTCTGCAAAACTCTCCAACTGAATAGACAATCCCTCCAAGCTGAAACACACTGAGGACTCCACGAAAATCCCCCACAACAGAGCTGCACTAACCCCAACTGCGTCCTCCCTCCTGGACTGCGCAGTCACTCTATGAGACCCAGCTCCTCTGCAAAACGTCCACCCAAATCTCCTGCAAATCAACTGTTGAAACTGAAGGAATACCTTGCCCGAGCAGGCACTCGAAGTCCCCCGGGGCCAAGGGCGAGATCTCCGACCAGAGACACTCAGTCGCACTAAACAGTGCTGCAGACCGACTAAACAACCGGCGTGCTCAAGTAGACAGAAGTCTAGCTCACAATATCATCAACATATCAATAATGCCAAATGGAGTGAAACCCCCACCTTTTATAGTGCTAGCTCCCCTCCAAACCCTAACTGCGTCCTTGAGCTCCTCCTATGCCTGCGTAGTTGCCTCTAGAGCCTACGTGAGGCCTCTCTCATGTAACGTGTGGACCCCCAAGGCTTTCCTTTAAGTTACAACGTTGCTCTACTAGGAAGCACTTTATTTTATTAAAGTGAGTTGACCCCCTCTTTCTCACTTTTATTTATTAATTTAACTATAGGCGGCAAAACTATACAAAAATGAAATATTCCAATTAGCGGTGCTAATTAGGAATATTACAATCATCCAGGGCTTGCAGAGTGAGGTAATCTCAGAATTTTTCTTCTACCGAATGATATTCTCTGTACTGGGTAGCGAGAAAGGCATCCAGAGATTGTATTCAAATATAACTGATGCTTAATAATAAATCCCTCAGATCTGCTACATCAATTTTCCCGCATTGTGTTTTTCTAGAGACATTTGTCTAAAAATAACGGTGTCTTGTGTGATGTTTTTCTTTTGCTCACTTTCTTGTTAACGCATAATAATTTAATTAAGTGAAGGTTTCTTCAATAATTTCTTTAGTATTTACAAAAGAAATCTGCAAATAACTTTTTAATGTAATTTACAAGTAGGTGAAGTAAATTCAGTTTGTTGCAATTGGATTGCAGATCTAGGACTTGGATTTTTCACATGGTATCAGAGCTTGTTGAGCGTTGCAGGTGAAATAATAAAAGCAGATACAACACCCAATAGGAGGTTGAATAGCTGCAAAACGCAACATGTAATATTCCTAATTAGCAGCAGCTAATTGATAATATTAATTTTTGGCCAGATTACTTTTTATAAAGTTAAATCAGTTAATAAAGTGGGTTGTGAGATACTTAGCCCACACTTTGGAAATAAACATTCCCTAAAGTCACTTGAGCATATAATTATTTGGCAGCGTGGGGCGCAGGGGGACGAAGTGGCAGCGTGGGCCCATGACAACGCAATGAGAGAGGGACAGCATGGGCCAAGAGGGACAATGCAGTTTTGGTGTGGCCTAGGTGAGAGCAAGGCTCTCAAAGCATAAAAAGAGGAAGAGGCTCATCATTCTCTCATTCGATTATGCATCTATGATTTCTGTCTTTTGACATCGAGTACACTTTTGTTGTTGAGCGGAGTCTGCAAGTGTTGTTCAGCACATCGGGTGTCTCCGAGCAGAGATCCCAACCTCAACCCCGGGGACTTCGAGTGCCTTCTCAGGTGAGGAGTTTTATCCATTGTTTTTCAGGAGAGAGCCATAGCATCTTCAGCCAGGAATTACGCACTTCCTTGGGCAGCGCAGTCTCTGGGATAGATCACATAGTTCTTGGTGGAGGCAGTTCCGGGAGTGAGGATTCATCAGGGGATTCAGCCTGAGATAGTGAGAAGGGATCAACCCTTTACTATTGCATCATTTTGGTACAGGAGGAGGCCATTATTTGTAGAGGATCATTCAGGGCCAACGTATTTCACTGGGATAGCGTTATTCCTCAAGGGAGGTCAAAGTCCGGGTTCATTCATTCCAGAATTCCTTTCTCGACTTTTTTGGGTTTTTGGAGGAGAGCTCATTCCCAAAGTTTCATATTTTTCTGAGCAAGGGAACAGCCCCAAAGAGCCATCCCATTCTAGCAGTAGCAGTAGTCTGGTAGCAGCAACAGCAGCATTTTGGAGATTACGTAGTCCTTGACAGAGCAGCCATTCCTCGAGCATTTTTTAGAGTATTTCCAGCTTGCCTTGTGCAAGCCAAGGTGCCATCATTCTGATCACCTTTGTACTCATTGTATCTTTCAGTTATATAATAAAATGGCTCAGCGTTTCTCCATATTTTGCATTGTTTATATGATTTCTCTCTATTTGCTGTAGATTCTTGTTTATGTCACTTTGTATTATTGTTTATTTCTATTTGGAATATTATAGTGGTATCAGAGCTCATAGACTTGGCTCAACTTGTGGAGCAGATTGTCTATGACACCAGCAGGAAAATAATATATCACTTACCAGGGAAGGAAATACAAGGACCAAGAGCGGAGGCTTGAGGCCACTTTTGGAGAGGGAGACTATGTGCCAGTAGTGGACACAAAGGAGGAAGGACCGATGGCAGAGGAGAAGGATGAGAGAGAGTTCGGGCAACTTCTTTTAAAGTCTGTGCAGGAGCTATCGAGGAGGATAGAAGAGATGGGGCAGAAGTTTACCACAAACTAGAGATAGCGTGAAACCCCAAGAGGTTTTCACAAGGGTTCGGCACTTCCCACCGTTTGCAGGAGCAGCTCACAGCGCAACAGGTTGTATCATTTACTCCCCCACGTTCCACAATTCCCACATTTCTAGCTACAGGCACCGAAATAGGAGCGCCTCAGGAAGCAGAGCCGGTTCATATGGGAGATTATTTTGCCGAGTATCAGTCCTATGGGCGAGAGTTTGGTGAGGCCCTCACTTTCCATGGTTTTTTCCAGCTTAAGGACAGCAGACCCCGTAACTAGAACAGAGGGGGCAGGTACACATAGGTGGGGATGTACAGCGTACAGTGGGCAAGTTTTTCTTCCCAACATTTGACAGATTCTCCAAATGTTCGGCAAAGGCTTGGGTGGAGAAGCTGGATATCTATTTCTAGCTCAATCAGATGGCAGAGGGAGAGGCCATCAAGGTGGCAGCGCTGCACCTAGAGGGAGAGGCCCGTGATTGGTGGTTCCATGGGATGGCCACGCTAGGTCACTCGGCTGTGATAGCGAATGTAGAGTTTACACAGAGACTGGTAGAGCGTTTTGATCGGAGGGATCCGGAAGAGCACTTTGTTGAGCTGACCAAGCTTAAATAGACTGGGAACCTGGACACCTACATTTCCGAGTTCTTGAGGCTTTCCATGATGGTACCTAACTTGTCCTCAGCCAGGATGATATACATGTTTATTGATGGGTTGGCAAAACCTCTGCGTGGGTTAATCAAATCCACAAGGCCTACTACACTTCATGATGCAGTTGAGAGGACCAGGGATTTGTAGGATGCTCTACCCAGGACCAGAGCTCCTTTCCCCCAAAGACTGGCATTCCAGCCAAAGGGGAAGGACATGAGGGTTCCACCTTCGGGGGGGAACCAAAGCCGGGGGCCTTTGGACGATGAGACTCGTAGAGATCTGAGACGGAAGAAGCTATGCTTCACATGCCAAGAGCCGTGGGTACCGGGACATCGATGTGTTGCTGGGAAGGCACACTACATAGAGGTCTTCTCCGACAGTGATGGGGAAGAAGATCCATATGAGGAGATGGAGGCAAGAGGCAACGTTGTAATACAGAGAGGGGATCATCCACCACCTCCACCAGTAGGAGCAGGAGGGGCAGTGTTTGCAACTACTGGGGGAGTCCTTGCGTCTTTGCGAGGGGTTCCCAAGTATTTGACACTGCATGTCCAGGGTATTGCACAGGGACAACGTGTTTCATCGCTAGTCGATAGTGGGGCTACCCACAATTTTATTGATGCACAATTGGTGGAGCGGAGGAGCATACCGACAAATAATTTTGTTGGGTTTTTAGTACTGGTACCGGATGCCAGGACTATGCAGTGTGCCAGATATGTACTGGCTTTGGTAGTAACCATGGGGACTTTCACTCTGATGGATCATTTCTTTGTGGTGGACATTCCGGACACCAACGTGATACTAGGAGCGCAGTGGTTGATCACGTTGGGGAAGGTCACTACGGACTGGGAGACCTTGGAGATGGAGTGGACAGACAAGAAGACCAGTAAGAATGAGATGATCTGAGGCATGCACACCTATCCTCCACAAATAGTTTCAACAGACTAGATGGAGGCAGACTTCCGGAAGGGAGAAATAGAGTGGGCAGTGGAGCTGTGCGTTTCAGAGGTAGGATCTACAGGATAGGTCGTTCACCCAAATGTGCAGTCGATTTTGGACAGATATGCTACAGTGTTTGGGGATATACTGCCAGGACAGCCACCAGATCGGGGGTTTGAGCACACCATTGAGTTGGAGCAGGGCATTCAGGCCATGATTACTACACCCTATAGGCATCCCAAAGCCTATAGGGATGAGATTGAGAGAGCTATCCATGAGCTCTTAGCGCTAGGACACATCCGACCCAGGACTAACCCATTTGCTTCTTCTGTTGTACTGGCGAAGAAGAAGGATGGCAAACTGAGGATGTGCATTGACTATCGAGCTTTCAATAAGAAGACCATGAAGAACCGATACCCCATCCCGCGGATTGATGAGCTGAGGGATGAGTTGAGGGGGTTGAAGTTCTTCTCGAAGATTGAATTGAGGTCAGGTTACCATCAGATCCGCGTGAGGGACCAGGATGTCCCCAAGACAGCTTTTAGATGTCACTACGGCAACTTTGAGTTTTTGGTGATGCCCTTTGGTTTACCCAATGCACCAGCCACCTTCTAGTCCTGCATGAACCACATCTTTTGTGGTCAACAGAGGAAATTTGTGTTGGTATTCTTTGATGACATCTTGATATACAATCGGACATGGGAGGAGCACCTACAGCACATTGAGGTTGTATTGCGCATTCTTGAGGAGCAACATTTTTATGCGAAGCTCTCCAAATGCGAATTTGGACTGACAGAGATGCTCTATTTGGGGCATATCATTGGTGTGGACGGAGTGAGAGTCCACGAGGAGATGATCAGAGCCATCCGAGATTGGCTGGAATTGAGAAATGTTACTAAGCTTTGGTGGTTTGTAGGCATCTGCACCTACTACTGGAAGTTCGTCAAGGGGTTTTCCCAACTTGTTGCACCCCTCACAGATCTTACCAAGAAGGGGGCATTCAGTTGGACGGACACAGCGCAGAGAGCCTTTGACAGGCTCAAGGAGGTGATGAGTAGCTGTCTAGTTTTGGTGTTGCTAGGTTTTAGGCAGCCTGTTGTCCTAGAGTGTGATGCATTTGGAGAGGGGGTAGGCGCAGTCTTGATGCAGGGGGGCCACCCCATAGCTTTCAAGAGCAGGAAGCTATTGCCGCATGAGAGGTTGTATCCCATATACGATAGGAAATGTTGGCTATCATGCATGCACTGGCCAAGTTTCGGCAGTACTTGGCGGGGAATAGGTTCAGGGAGAGGACTCATCACAACAGCCTCTGGTTTTTTTTAGAGCATAAGCAGTTGCAGGAGAGGCAGCAGAAGTGGGTGAATGAGATCCAGGCATATGACTTTGACATCAAGTATGTCAAAGGAAAGAACCACATGGTGGTTGATGCTCTTTCACGCAGACCGACAGCATTGTCTCTGACAAGCTTAGACACAGACTGGAGGGCTCAGTTACTGGTGGAGTACTCCAAGGACCATTTTACCTGCGAGATACTAGATGGACAAGTACAGAGTGATGGATGAGGTGATATACTTCAGGGACAGGATCTTCTTGACTGGGAGCTCTTAGCTCAAGGAGAAGGCACTGCGTGCCTCACATGACTCACCCTATCAGGCCACCAAGGGTTCACCAAGACCTACAGGGCCATCAGGGAGAGGTCCTATTGAAGAGGCCTCAAGGAGGACGTACTCCAGCATGTCAGGGAGTGCGAGGTGTGTAAGCGGAACAAGGGGGAGATGAACCATCCAACAGGATTACTACAACCACTTCCCATTTCGGAGGGAAAATGGGAGAGCATTTTGATGGATTTCATCACAGGGTTTCCCACAGTGCAGGGCAAGGATTACGTCTTTGTAGTCGTTGACCGGCTGACAAAGTATGCACACTTCTTAGCTATATCAGCGTGGTATACAGCAGCACAGGTAGCGGAGTTGTTTTTCAGGGATGTTTTCAGGTTGCATGGTCTTTCGAAGACCATTGTTATTGATCGGGGCAGCCGTTTCATGGGCGTCTTTTGGCTGGAGCTCTTTTGTTTGGTGGGTACAAAGTTGACTTCGAGTACTAATTATCACCCTCAGACGGATGGGCAAACAGAGATAGTGAACAAGTGGCTAGAAGGCTACTTGCGAAACTATGTCACAGGGCAGCAAAAGGCATGGTTACGCTGGTTGCATCTGGGAGAGTACTGCTACAACACCACTTTCCACATATCCATTGGTATGTCTCTATTCTATGCTTTGTATGGATATCATGCTTTGTCTTTTGCCGATGTGATGTTTGGTGCTAGCAAGGCCGCTAGGGCCAAGGACTAGATCCAAGAGAGTCAGGATATACTCTGGGCTCTTAAGGATAACTTAGCTACAGCACAAAACTAGCAGAAACTATATGCTAATAGAGGACGGGTTGAGAGGCAGTTTGAGGTAGGGGACTTGGTCTACCTACAACTTCAGCCATACTGGCAGTCCACGCTGAAGCAGAAGGGGGCCGAGAAGCTCAAGCCCCACTTCTTTGGACCTTACAAGGTGATCTGCAAGATTGGGCAGGTTGCATATGAGCTAGAGTTGCCTACAGGTAGCAGGATCCATAACGTATTCCATGTATCATGCCTGAAAAATTTATTGGGGTAACAGGTGACTGCAACAGAGGAGCTTCCACCAACAGATGATGAGGGCATTTGGTGTTGTAGCCAGAAGCCATCATAGATACCAAGGAGAGGCAGCTACGAAGCAGGACAGTCAGGGAGTACTTGGTGAGGTGGAAGAACTTGCCAGATGAGGAAGCCACTTGGGAGAGTGAGAAAATTTTGCATCATCCATCTTTGCAGTTGCTTGAGGACAAGCAACGTTTTGGCAGGGAGGACTGTAATATTCCCAATGAGCAGCAACTAACTGGTAATATTAATTTTTGGCCAGTTTACTTTTTATAAAGTTAAATCAGTTAATAAAGTGGGTGGTGAGATACTTAGCCCGCACCTAGGAAATAAACATTCCCTAAAGTCACTTGAGCATATAATTATTTGGCAGCGTGGGGCCCAGCGGGACGAAGTGGCGGCGTGAGGGAAGTGGCAACGTGGGCAGCGTGGGCCCATGACAGCGCAGTGAGAGAGGGACAACGTGGGCCAAGAGGGACAATGCAGTTTTGGTGGGGCCTAGGTGAGAGCAAGGCTCTCAAAGCATTAAAAGGGGAAGAGGCTACTCATTCTGTCATTCGATTATGCATCTATGATTTTTGTCTTTTGACATTGAGCACGCTTTTGTTGTTGAGCGAAGTCTGCAAGTGTTGTTCAGCACACCGGGTGTCTCCGAGCGGAGATCCCAACCTCAGCCCCAGGGGACTTCGAGTGCTTGCTCGGGTGAGGAGTTCTATCCATTGTTTTTCAGGAGGGAGCCATAGCATCTTCAGCCAGGAATTACGCACTTGCTTGAGCAGCGTAGTCTCTGGGAGAGATCACGCAGTTCTTGGTGGAGGCAGTTTCGGGAGTGAGGATTCATCAGGGGATTCAGCCCGAGATAGTGAGAAGGGGTCAACCCTTCACTATTGCATCATTTTGGTACAAGAGGAGGCCATTATTTGCAGAGGAACATTCAGGGCCAGCGTATTTCACTGGGATAGCGTTATTCCTCAAGGGAGGTCAAAGTTCGAGGTCATTCATTCCGGAATTCCTTTCTAGGCTTTTCTGGGTATTTGGAGGAGAGCTCATTCCTAGAGTTTCATATTTTTCTGAGCAGGGGAACATCCCCAAAGAGCCATCCCATTCCAACAGTAGCAGTAGTCTGGTAGCAGCAGCAGCAGCATTTTGGAGATTACGCAGTCCTTGACAGAGCAGCCATTCCTTGAGCATTTCTGAGAGTATTTCCAGCTTGCCTTGTGCAAGCCAAGGTGCCATCATTCTGATCACCTTTGTACTCATTGTATCCTTCAGTTATATAATAAAATGGCTCAGTGTTTCTACATATTTTGCATTGTTTATGTGATGTCTCTTTATTTGTTGTAGATTCTTGTTTATGTTGCTTTATATTATTGTTTATTTATATTCGGAATATTACAGTTCCTTAATCGACCAAGTACCCCATCGAGCACGAGAAATCCCAATTCTACTTCCAGTCTGCTACAAACTGCCGAAATCCCTGGTAATCATTTATCATTCCCTCCTGTTTCTTTAAATTTCTAATTAACAGGATACCTCCAAAGAAGAAAAAATTGGAGCGTTAAACCTGTGTGTAAGAAGTTATTGCATGTAGACTTTGTATTTGTAAGTAAGTAATTGTGTTGATATAATATGAATGGTGTTTTTACATTCCCTCGAACGATGTGCCTAAATAGGCATTGAATAGTCACGAGGGTTGATTGGACATGTTTTTTGACAATGTCTCTTCATAATTAATTTTATTAATGCTAATTTACTAATTAGATTAATTAATTAGTAATTTATCATATTATGAATTATTTATTCATAGCATTGCCACCTCCTTTAGGGATGCTTTGTCCTCAAAGCACAACCAAGAGGGTCTTCTCTAGTTGAACATTTTTGCGATAGAGTTGCATCTTTTCGTTGAATGGTGCCTTCTTCATGAGTACTTGTACCTTCCTTGGGACTAGAAGTGTTAACACCTTTTAATTATAACATCGTCCTTGCCAGTTGAACTCCATGAATTGTTCTTCAAGGTTTGTCGTATAGCTCCCTAGTTGTGTTAACCATTATGAACCCAGAACTATATCCATTCCTTTGAGTGATAGGGCAAATAGATCTGTTTGCAGTTCTAGTTCTTGTATTTGGATTGAAACATTACGACATTCTCTTATTTCTTTGAACTTTTGCACAATAGCGACAGATATGGTGATGTCCTTAATTGGGCATATACATAGATCAAGTAGTTTAGCAAGATCAATGTTTATACCATTGTGAGTACTACCAAATTCTATAAGTATATCAACATCTCTGCCTTTAATAAGCCCTTTAAGCTTTAGGGTTTTAGGACATAGTTTCTTCCTCATATTTGTTGGTGGCATAATATGCTTAATGTTTCTTCTTAAATATTGGTCCCTCTTCTTTCGAAGATGTGGTGGAACGTATTTTATAATTGCTTGTTGTTCTTGATTTTTGAGGGAGTTTTCATCATGGATTTTCCAGTCACATGAGATTGTCGCTAATGAAGGTTCTTCAGAATCTGACTCTTCACTGTGTGTGACAATGATTTCTTCATCACATGCCTGAACTTCAACTTGCATCGCTCCTATTTTATAGTAGCACAGGGATGCATCTTCACATTTATGTCCTGGAGACCAATGTTCTTTGCATTTGTGACAACTATTTTTCTTTTTAATCTTCTTTTCTGGTTCGTTACTTGAAACATCTGATTCTTTCTCGACTTCATAATTATACGATTTCTTGTTAAGGCAACTATGTCCTGTTGTCCAATCATTTCCACAATACCTACATTTGTTAGTTTCTTTTCTTCTTGAATGTAGTTGTTGGTGTCTGTCTTCTTTGAACGAGGTAGTTCTGAGCTTATGTTTACTTTCAATAATTAATGTTGCATGTCTGGCATCTTTGATGGTTTGGGGTTTAAATAATTTTAATTCTTCCCGAATGTAATCTTTAAGGCCACAATGATACATTTTAATAACTCTTCATCTAAAAATCCTCTTTGCCTTACTGCTAACACGTCCCATTCGTGAGTGTATTCACTCACTGATCCTTTCTGTTTGAGGTGAACGAACCTTTCATATACGTCATCCTCTTCCTCGTCATGAAACCTTTTCAACAAAGCATTCTTAAAACTTTCTCAGTTGAACGAAAGACCACTACAATTAGAGGACCACCACATAAACTAGTCGTATGCTTCTGCTTCTAGGTAGTTTGATGTTGTTACGACTTTTTCCTGCAAACCTAATGGTAGGTTTGCTAGAAAAATGGCATCCATTTTGTTTACCCAAACTATGGCACCCTTATGGTCCTTACCATCATATTTAGGTAGTTCATTTTTAATTTTAAAGAGGTTCCTTTCTAGGGACCTAGTATAGTATTGAGTACCTTCAAAGTGCACTTGTGGTATTCGTGTCTGTAGATTTCTTAGGAAGTCGTGATCTGGAGAATTTTTGTCTTTTGGGGTCTTAGGGCTTTGCGTCTAACGGTGGATTCTTTTCCCCAAAATGCTTGCTCATCATTGCCTTCAATTCTATGATATCTTTGGCCATTTTGTCTTGATTATTTAGTGACTTTTCAACATTATCAATGTGGTCATTAATCCTACTGAGCTCTTCTTGAATTTTTTTTATATCATCGTTGTTATTGGAGTTCGTCATTTTATTCTTTGTTTTCTTATAACACCCTATTTTTTTTTATTTAAATAATAATAGTGGTAATATTATTATTATTATTATTATTATATTTTTAATTTTATAATTATAGATTATATAAAATATATAATTATTAATTATATATATTATATAATTATTAATTCATATAAAATATGTATTATATGAATTCATCCACAGTATAATGTTCAACATCCAACATATATGAATCTGTCCACCATATGATGTTCAACGTCAAACACCGACTACGCTGACAGGGACGACAGGAACGCCACCGATTATGCCCCAAATGCTAACAGGGACGTGGTTCATATGACATGACGTTTACCAGCGGCTAATTTTAACGTGGTCACGACCGTGGGATAGAGGCGTGCACCGTGGCAGGTTAGACGTCGTTCATGGAGGGAATGATCACGGCAGCAGAAGGATGGAACGAGGTACCGTGGCTATTTTGGGCACAGCGGAATACGACAGGGAGATGGAACGCAGGCAGTGATCGATGGTAGTGGCTAAAGCGATCGTAAGGGGACTCCAAATGGTGGTGCAGTGTGGCAGAGGCAGATGCTTGATGGGTGACACAGGAGCAGACTGGAGTCGCAGCAGAATTGGAGCAACGGGAAGGACTAGTGCTCCCGAACACAACCGCCAAGTTGACTAGCAGCTGTCGGAGGGGACGCGGTGGACAGATAGCGCGGGTGGGGACACAACGAGGTGGGTAGCAGAAGTTTAGAAGAGAGTGATGGGAAATGGGGACAAAAGGACTGGGCGGAGAGCAATGAAGTCGAAGCGAGTGAGACGGCGAGTGAACAACGACGTTAAGAGTATAAGGTGACGGGGAATGGGGGACAGGACGACGGGATGGAGCATCGGAAAAGTTGAAGCGAAACCTGGTTGTGCAGCAAGGAAATGTTCCAAAGATCAACCCACTTTGATACCACTGGAGCATTAAACCTGTACGTAAGAAGTTATTGTAAGTAGACTTTGTATTTGTAAGTAAGTAATTGTGTTGATATAATATGAATGGTGCTTTTACATTCCCTCAAACGGTGTGCCTAAATAGGCATTGACTGATCACGAGGGCTGATTGGACATGTCCTTTGACAATGTCACTTCATAATTAATTTTATTAATGTTAATTTACTAATTAGATTAATTAATTATTAATTTATCATATTATGAATTGTTTATTCATAACAAAAACCCTGAAGAATCTGTCAACCCTATGCTACATCCCCCTATAGACCTAGATCACATTCCCCTTGCAGACAGAGACTATAAAATCTCTGAGACTCAGTGTGAGTTCCATCTTTTCGAACTCTATTGTTCGCTCGAAGATAAATTCATAGACAAGTTGTTAAATTTTGCAGATGTTCTATGCCATTTCAAATTAGGGCACAATACTGAAGAAGATAGAACATGCTAATAGATCAATAGAAGACAAGCCAAAAACAGAGATAATAAATGGTGGCGTTACGGCGATCAGCATGATGCTTCTACCAGCAAAGCCTCCAATAGGTCATACAGCCAAGCGTGTCACACATAACCCCAGAACAACCCAAACAAAGAATACGCAGCTCCAACGCCATCAAGAGAGAGAGAATTCCTCCACACCAATGTGTCAAATGAATTCTAAGTCTCTCCAATATATAGGAATCTTTGGGGGTGTGTGACACGTCCTTTAAGACATTTAAGTCAATATTTTATTCCAGGTCGACGTAGCACATAAGTGGAATAAATTCAAAGTACATGTTCTGCTCATCCGATCGAGATGATCTTTAGATCAATCTTACACCTCTCCGAAAGAGGAATCCAATAAAAATATTGGGATCGTCAGCACAACCCAGAGTTTGGACTTAGTTGTCCAATTTTAACACAAGTCTAATGAAATTGGACTCTGGGAGTCCAATCTCCCTCATTATATTTTTCCCCAGACCTTTCACTCCCCTGAATTTGTCAGAAAATTCCAAGCTTGTTATGTACCAAACCAGAGAGCCATCATAGCCCCAAGTGGTGAAATTTTACTCACCATTACCTCCAAGACCATTGATCAGATGATGCAAGCCCCTCCTATAGCGACTAGCAATCCTTTTTCCATAAAAACCTTGAATGAACTCTACCAAAGTTAGATTTCTCCAAAAGAGCACAGATTTTTGACATTTTCTTGCTTGAAAACACCCAATCGCCTAGAAAAAATCCACCTTATCCCTCTTCCATGTTCCCAGATCAGGCCAAACAAATCATATTTGTGTTATCCTGCCTTTTAGGCTATTACTCTGATGAATGGGTAGATGAACCCCTGTTAGGTTTCTTGTCAATCTTTTCTACAGATCATAAGCCTTCAATAATTTTCAATTTCAGTCAATTCTTCGCTGACAGTATACATGAGCAACTCCTTAAGTTACCAACTGAAGGAGTATTCAGGTATGCTTCCATTTTGGTTTATATGTTCATTTATTACCAGGTAGACAGATTCAAGTTGTCAATGCAGAAATTAGATGAAGAAGGGAATCCACAGTTTGTAATGTTTTGGACATCCCTAGTGATGAAAGATTCAGAGGAATATACATTCAAGCAATACATTGAACAATTCATACATCCAGTGATGAGCATGTTGACCAGTTCGACAGAACCGAGAATCAGTGAGGAAATCAAGAAGATTCTACATTTGACAGAGCAAGCAAAAACTGATGATTGGTACCTGTATCAAAATTATACAGAGATCAGGGTATATGGGTGTGAATTGCCACCATACAAGTTGCCCAAATACCTTTCAATGAGAGTATTTTCCCTAGAATACATAAGACAGATGATTAACTTTGATGAAATCCATCTTGTTTCAGCCAAGAAGAAATCCTAGTTCAGGATTAAAACATAGGTTGGCCCCTTTGTTTGCAACAACAGGACAACAAGAGAAGAAGCAAACAAGCTTCTCAAAGAAATGAAGTTTAATCTCAGTTTCACATGGTCATATGATCCTCTGGGCCTAATTTCCAAGTTAAGGGTGGAACACAAAACCAGTCCTGATACCCACACTCAGAGGCCAGAGATTGAAAGGTATGTCAAGCAACACCTTGCATAGAGAACACCTTGCAGGAAGCCGAAGAACAGCTTGTGTCTACTTCAACTTCACAGAATCCTACTCCTCAGGAGAAAGCAGGCAATAGGCGAAGAGAGGAAGAATCACCTTCAGTTACAGACAGTGCAGGTAAATAATTCAAGATCATGTACAGAAAGAGGACCAAGATGAGTCTTAAAATAGATATAGAAAAGAATGTAGAACAAGGAGTTGCCATGATCATCAAAGAAACACCATTTTCAGCACAATCAGGTAGCAAATTTGTTACATCTCCAGCAATGTCATCAGTATCACAGGGTCAGTCGGACACAGCTCAAACCTCCAAACTCGTTCAAGGAGAAAAGGAGAAGAGTATCTTTCATAGGTATAAATAAATCAAGCTAAAAAAAGAAATTCTCAAGAACAACACCTACACACAGTTCTGGAAACAGGCTGCCAGTTCACAGAGCAGGCTTCTATCATAGTTTGATTCAGAAAAAGGGAGGATACAGGTGGCCTTCCTTGAGGTTCAAATTCCACAGCCAAAGACAACAACAGACTACAGAAAAACAGCCTTTGAGTTTGACACCAAGCATATTCATCCAATTGATCAAATGGAGATGCACAAACAGACTGTTGAGATGATTTTCTCTATACTAACCAATACAACCATGACTGTGTCAAAATTCCAAGTCTCACTTTCAAACATCCAATCTCAGCTGAAGATGGAGAAGATCTCTTCTCTGGCTAAAGACACATGGATCAAATCATTGGAAGGTCTGGTTGTTAAAATGGGGTATGATCCAAAAAATGTGAAGGCTGCAGAAGAACTGATTAAAAAGAAGATGTTGATATTGTAGCACTGAGGAAGCAACTGAAACCACCAGCAACAGAAGATCCACTGACCAAAGACATAGATCAAATCATTGGAAGATCTGGTTGTTAAAATGTGGTATGATCCAGAAAATGTGAAGGCTGCAGAAGAACAGATTAAAAAGAAGAATGTTGATATTGTAACACTGAGGAAGCAACTGAAACTACCAGCAACAGAAGATCCACTGACCAAAGACATAGAAGAGTCTGAAACACAGAAGGGAGATATGTTGAAATTAATCATGGAGCAAAATGCCCAAATCAGGCAAATGGAGTCAGAAATGGAGAAGTTGATTAAGGAGAAGGAGCACAATCCACAGGTAGCCATAGTTCCTTTGGATGCGGTACCCCTCACAGCTATCCCCACTACAGGAGCTACAACATCAACAATGCCTTCAACCAACCTGCAAATGTTGTTGAACAATTGACAAAGGCCATAGAAAACATGTGAATACAAACAGAAGAGATAAAGAAACTACAGGGGCAAGTCAAAGCTTTGTAGGAACAGAAAAACAGAAGTGAAGCTTCACATTCGGCTGAAGCACAAAGATCCCAAAGGTTACTAGAAAGGTAGAAAGCAGAAAGAGAGTCAAATATTGGCCAAACCTTGGCCCAAGCCAAGGAAAGCATATGGACAAGCATCCTCAATTTCATGAACAAAATTTGGTCATCCATCCAAATCATTTTTTAGCAGAAGGACCTAATACAAAGAGCCACGAAAGCTATTGCAGAAATCAAAGAAAAGTTGATTGACAAGCCTATTGAAGCATCTAATATCATCAAATTCCTCAATTCCAAGAATAAATATGAGTTGGAGGACATAGGAATTAATGACAGGACTGAAACTATCCTAGAAGTCAAGAAGTTTCTGACCAAAAGGAATCTCATTATGCAATTAGAAGAAAAGTGCCAAGGACTAGAGATAGGGCTTAATAGGTTTTTTAGTAGAATTGAAGCATTGAACCAAAAGGTATTACCCAGTGTATTTGTGATTAATGATAAATTAATTACAATAAGAAGTTGAAGGAAGTGGCCAGAGACAGCTCCAAGTTCGCCAACATAAAGGGTAGTTTGACAAGAAGAGCTTTCCTTGAAGCAATGGGAAATGACTTTTACATTCAGCATGAAGTAAATCACATTTTTGTGGTAAAACCTACTTTTGCAAAATATACCGAAGTCGATGACATTTATAGGAAGGTAACAATGCTGACAATTTCAGATGAAGACAGGTGGGATAAGTTGTGTGAGTTACTGGAGTAAATGATAACTCCAAATGCAGTTAAAGGATTAGACAACGCAGCTCAGTAACAACTTCCTCCAAATCTGGGCCACCTCTCGATGCAGTTTCCACCTATCCTATTAGTTTGCAGAATAGATAATTTGTTTAGATTTTGCTAAATATACCCTGTCATTTGTGACAGGAGTTTTGTAAATATTATTATAAATACTTCAGCTCAGTAAGAACTTCCTCCAAATCCAGGCCACATCTCGATGCAGTTTCCACCTATCCTATTAGTTTGCAGAACAAATATTTGTTTAAATTTTGCTAAATATACCCTGTCGTTTGTGACAGGAGTTTTGAAAATATTATTATAAATACTACACACTTCGAAGTATTATGGGTTGATTGTTGAATATTATTATATGTAAGTTATTGTACTTTTTATAGTTGATGGATTGATCATTAATACAAGGACTTCTTCACAAGATTCATGTGTTGGACAAATTGGTGAAGTGCTTCTTATCGTTTATGTGTTATTTCATTGTTTCCATCACTGTTCTTTCTTAAATCTTAATTACATTACAAAAACGGCGACAAACAGGATTTGTTGAGATATATACCCTGGTTCTAGCTGTAAGTAATCTTAATGTTTTCTTCTTAAGTCAAACTAAGGAATCCTTAATTGCTCTTTAGTTTTAACTGAATCTTGCTTTTTCTTTTGTTCCATATCATTTTAAATTTTAAAAATCCAACTAGTTCACCTATCTTGCCATGTGAAACTCCTTTAAAATTTGATACAAATCCATGTTTATTTTATAGACTCCATAGCCCAATGGAAGTATAAGCACTCAATCAACCAAATCAATTACAAACAATTACACAGTCATAACTAGCCTAAAATTTACAAAAAACAAAGCTAAATCAAACATAGAAATCCCTCTCTAAGTTTAGAAGGGCTAGCTTCTAGACTTAAAAGCAGTTTTGATGTTTCCTATATGATTCTCCCACAACCTCGGAAATTACAGATCGATAACAAGACACTTACACCATGGAGCCTTAAAAATCATGCAACAAATTACCACCAGTCTCCCGAAATGCAACCTTGACCAACATGATGTCTGCAAAGGATGCACATTGAGGAAATATGTCAAATCCACCTTCCAAGGTCGAGATAGCAGAGAATGAGCAACCTAGGAACGAGTCCACTCTGATGTATATGGACCATTTTCTACAACCTCTACCGCGGAACACAGGTATTATGTGATTTTTGTAAATGACTTTTCTAGAAAACACTGGATCTTCTTCATGCAAAAGAAGGATGAAGTTTTCTTAAAAATTGTTGAATTCAAAGCATTGGTTGAAAAGGAGATTGGTCAGAAATTGAAGGCCCTAAGAAGTGATAATGGAGGAGAATATGTATCTAACACCTTCAAGAAGTTTTTGCCAAAGAGAGTACTAAAAGAGAACTGATAGCACCCCATAACCCATAGAAAAATGGGGTGATTGAAAGGAAGAACAAAAGCATAGTGGCAGCAACAAGAGCCATGTTGCATGATCATGGGTTGCCATTACATCTATGGGCAGAAGCATGCAACACTGTAGTTTATTTGTAGAACAGGAGTCCTCATAAAATACTTGGCATGATCACACCTGAAGAATATTTCTCTGGGAGAAAGCCAGATGTATCTCATTTCAGGATTTTTGGAGCTACTATGTATTGTCATGTCTCCAAGGATAGCAGGAAGAAACTTGAGCCTACAGCTGATATGGGAGTCTTTGATGGATACACAGAGACACCACATAACTATAGGGTGTATTTTCCCTCACTCGGGGTGACAGTAGTGAGGAGAGATGTCAAATTCGATGAGGAGAAGGCTATGAGATGCTCCCGAAGCTATATCTGAAGCTCCTCCTCCAGTGAAGCAGCCACATGCAGAGTAGCAAACAGGAGGCAGAGTGGAGGCACCCACTCAACTAGAATCTTCCAGAGAGGGGAGGAAGAGAACCAGAGAAGTTGACAGATTGGTACAAGATGCACGGGAGCATGTGGGAGCTCCTACATGTTAGCGCAGGCAGAGGAGATCACCAGACAGGTACATTGGGTATATGGCTCTCATGACAGAACTCATTGAGATAGAGCCTTCTTCATTTGAGGAAGCAGTTTCTCAACCAGTGTGGGTTGATGCCATGGTTGAGGAGTATGACTCCATCATGAAGAACAGGGTATGAGAGGTGGTGCCGAGAACAGAGAACAAGTCAGTGGTTGGTTGCAGATGGATCTACAAAGTGAAGCATGCAACTGATGGGAGCATCGAGAAGTACAAGGCCAAATTTGTGGCCAAAGGCTTCTCTCAGGAAGAGGGAGTTAACTATGAGGAAACGTTTGCCCCAATGGCAAGATAATCCTCAATCATAACCATTCTAGCATTAGTTGCGCAAATGGGGTGGAAGATCCATCAGATGGATATGAAGACCGCCTTTCTCAATGGTGTTGTTGAGGAGGAAATTTACAGAGCAACCAGAGGGATTTGAGACATATGACAGGGAGACACGTGTGTAAACTCGGGAGAGCAGTGTATGGTCTCAAACAGGTACCCCAAGCATGGTACACTCGGATCGACACATCTCAGTGGATTGGGCTTCACCAAAAGTGAAGCAGATGCCAACCTCTATCACATTGTGGTAGATGGCAAGTGCTTATCTTGGTTTTGAATGTTGATGACTTGATACTTACAGGGGATGAGCAGTTGATCCGCTCTTGCAAGGATGACCTTGCAAGAGAATTCGACATGAAGGGCACGGGTTTGACTCATTACTTCGTTGGGCTGGAAGTATGTCAAGGTGATGGTGAGTTGTTTGTGAGTCAAGGGAAGTATGCCTCTGAAATACTTTAGAGATTTCACATGGAGAACTGCAAGCCTATGGACACACCTCTAGCTACACACTGGAGGAAGGAGAGTGCTTCTTTAGGAGAGGCAGTAGATGCTACCATCTACAAACAGCTTGTGGGATCCTTGATATATTTGGTAAACACAAGGCCTGACATATGTTATGCAGTAAATCAATTGAGTCAAACCATGGTGAAGCCTACCAAGCTGTATTGGAACGCAGTAAAGCATGTGTTGAAGTACCTCAGAGGCACAACCGATTATGGGTTATGGTATAGGAGGACAGAGGGAGTGAAGCTCCAAGGCTTCACTGATCCAGATTGGGCAGGGAGTCCATCAGACAGGAAAAGTACTTCAGGTGCTATCTTCAATGTTGGGTCTGCAGTTATTTCCTAGTATAGCAGGAAACAGAGATCTATGGCACTCAGCTCAAAAGAGGTTGAATGCATCGGTACAAGTTAAGCAGCATGTGAGGACATATGCATGAGGAAAATACTTGTGGTTCTTTTAAGTCGGGAGATGCATCCAACAGTGATTTATTGTGATAATAAGAGTTGTATTAAGTGTGAAAATTTCTGAATTTAATAAACAAAAATCCTACAGCAATATTTTGATTTACTTCTCCTACTTGTTTTATTAACTTAACAAGTTATTTTTCTAAATCATACATGAAAAACATCGAAGTAAATACACCGCTGACTACACATACGTACAGATCAAGTATTGAAGAATTAAGCACAGTCGACAAAGGATACACAAGATTTTTCAGACAAATGTTCCCGGAAAAACCCAATGCAGGAAAACTGATGCAGCAGCTCTTGAGAGTTTTATTATTATGCAGATTTATGAATACAAACTAGGGTACTAATAGTGGTTTACCCAACAGAGAAAATCCCAGCAGAAGTACCTCTATCTCCGAAGACAGATATTATGGTTGATTCAGCTGAGGATGAAGAACCCCACAAGTGCCTACGCAGTCTCTGCATCACCCTTCAGTGTGGTTGTGTCACCCCTTCAAATCTGCTAAATACGAGCCCGATCTAGCCCACTGAAACCCCAGCGCAGCTCTCTAAGTGACTGTGTCGCCCTCTTCCGACTCTGTGCCGCCCTCTTCCGGCTCTGCGTTCCTTTGCATGAGCCCTTCTGGCTCTGCATCACCCCTGTTAAGCTTATGCTGCCTCTACGTCACCCCTCCTGGGCCTACGCTGCCTCTGCGTCACCCCTCATGGGCCTGCGCTGCTCTGTGGTACAGACCTGCCTCTCTGCTATTGTATTCTCGGCCTTGGACTCAGAAATCCCACTGTCAAACTGCCCCTCGCTGCACTGCAAGCTCACTCGAAAATTCTCAGCACACTGCACCCCAGAATTTCGACTTAGAACAAGTGCTACCACTCTGTGTGTGTGTGTTCTCCAACTAACCCCAAGCCTTCCTTTAATACTTTTCTTGTTGAACAATCAACGACCGTGATCTAATCTCTAATCGATGACTAATATTAGAAAAGACTTGATCTTCGTCACTTAGAACATTCTCACCCACATGTCTAAATCATAGTTTTAAAAATCGGTCGGTCTAGATCAGAATCGGCGGAGCTGACTGAGTTGACCCTATACCAGGACCGGCTTGGTAGAGAAATCGGTCCAGGGGCCAGTTTGTGACCGAACTGGCTGAGCCGGTCACCAACTCGGTCGGCTCGTCCGATTCTGAGTTAGACCGGTTGAGCCAGGAAAAGCCGGACGCGAACCCCACTTGGGCTCAAAAACGGACTCCAAAATGCAATTTTCTTTGTTGTTAGGGTTTTGTTCAGCCCTCTAACCCCTCCCTATCCTATTAAAGCTACCCAACCCCTCTCATTTCTTCACATCTATCTCATTGCATTTGAGTGAGCATTTGTGAGGAATTTGTGAAGAGTTTTGGAGTTGGTTTTTGGAGCATCTTTGAGGAGTCTTTTGGGCAAAGCTTTGGAGCAGCATTGAGGAGGCTAGAGCTTAGAGGTATTTTTTTTTCCCTTCTAAAATCTGCCTTGCTTCTTTCTTCTTCTTTTTTTGCAAATCTGAAAATGGAAAACATAGATTTTTGTGAAAAAAATGAACATAGAATGAGTAGTTTTTTTTTTGTTTTCATTTTTCAGATTTAAACCTTCCGTTTCCAAGTCAAAAACTCAGTCCAAAATGACCCTTAGAATGAAAGACGTTGCTTGGGCATATGCTAAAATGGTTGATGATCAAATGCATTGCAAATTTTGTAAGAGAAAAATTAAGGGGGGTGGAGGGGGCATTCATAGACTGAAACTACACTTGGCTGGTCTTAGAGGCCAAATTACTCCATGTGAAGCACCAATAGAAGAAACTGGGGAAATTAGGAAGGAGTTGAGAGATCAATTTCAAAAGTTTGAGGAAGATAAAGCTAGGAAAAAAGAAATAGAGGCTGAAATTGGGAGGACGAGAAATATAAAACACATGATGGTTGCCAACCCAAATTTTGATTATGAGGGTTCTTCATCTATCCCTTGCACTGATGCATCAAACCCCTTTCGATATGTTCCTCCCTCTTTGGAGTCTATTCAAGAAAAGGGTAAGGATGCAATGAGAAATAAGGGTACTATCAAAAGTTTTTTCACACCCTCTTCTCCCTCTGATAGTGCACATGGTCCTACAGGTAGAGGTCAAGTGCAGCCCACTTTAGATCAGCATTATGCTTGTGATTACATTGCTAGATGGTGGTATGATGATGATATTCCCTTCAATGCTTCTCGTTCACCATATTATGAACCTATGTTTGATGCCATATACGATGTTGGAAAGGGCTTCCAAGGCCCTACTATGCATGAGTTAAGAGGATCTCTTTTGCAAAAAGAGATTGTGTCAATTGATGAATATTTGAAAGAATTCAAAAACTCATGGGCACATACAAGATGTACCATCATGTCAGATGGATGGACTAATCAGAGGAACCGTACCATCATAAAATTTCTTGTCTTTTGCCCACGGGGAACCATGTTTATAAGATCATTTGATGCATCTGACAGGGTGAAAGATGCACACTTGTTGCTTCAGCTTTTGGATGAGGTTGTTGAAGAGGTGAGGGTGGAAAATGCTAGTCAAATCATCACAAATAATGCCTCTAACTATGTTCTTGCTAGTAAATCGTTAGAGGAAAAACATAAAACCATATTTTGGACCCCATGTGCTGCACATTGCATAGACCTCATGCTTGAGGATATTAGTAAAATTGATTGGATCAAGAACATTATAAAGCATGGCAAAAGCATCATAAAATATATTTACAATCACTCATGGATTCTGAACTTGATGAGGAAACACACAGGGGGGAAAGGAAATTATTAGGCCCTCCATCACTAGATTTGCAACACATTTTTTGACATTGCAATTTATGCTTTCCCAACATAGAGACTTGCAAAAGTTATTTTCGAGTGATGAATGGAATGAATGTCTGTGGGCTCACAAACAGGATGGCAAAGATGTGAAAAAGAAAGTTCATGAAGAAATATTTTGGAAAAAGGCAACAGAGATTGTGGAGGTTGTTGAGCCACTGGTTAAGGTGTTGCGATTGGTGGATGGGGAAAGATTGGTTATGGGCTTCATTTATGAGCCTATGGATCAAGCAAAGGAGCAAATAAGGGCAACATACAAGGAAAGAGTGGGTAAGTATGGGCCCATTTGGGAAATAATTGATCAAAGATGGAACAATCAACTCCATCGCCCTATACATGCAACCGGGTATTTTCTGAACCCAAGGTATCATTATAAAGCTCAGGAAGCAAGAGCTTTGACTGGGGAGGCTAGAGATGGATTAATTGACTGCATTGATCGCATGATCCCCATGGAGAGTGACCAGTTGCTGATACACAATTAGATCACTGTGTTCAGCAAAGCCACAAGTACCTTTAACAAGAACCTTGCAAGGATTGCAAGGGAATCAGATGAGCCAGGTAAACAAAGAATTTCAATTTTCAAATTCATATTTTATTATTTTGTATAATTGTTTATAATTTCAAAGTTGGATATAATTTGTTGAGCTAACTGAAACTCATTACACAACTATGTTTTTTGCAGCACAATGGTAGGAGGCATTTGGTAGCCATTGCCATGAATTGCAGAGGTTTGCAATCCGCATTTTGCGTCAAACTTGAAGTGCTTTTGGGTGTGAGTGCAATTGGTCTGTCTTTTAGAGGATTCACACTAAGAAGAGAAACAGTTTGGAGAAAAAACGGTTAAATGATCTAATGTATGTCTAGTACAACCTTCGACTAAGACGTAACCAATTGTTGAACAAAAGACCTGATTCAGATCTCATTGTGTTGGAGGATATTGATCCAACATCAGATTGGGTAGTGAAGACTTGTCCACTAGAGTTTGACTCTGATG
>JAXQQM020058841.1:0-41675 GCA_034641835.2 Pinus albicaulis
CTCAAAAAAAAATTTAGCCCCCTACTTTGCTTTGTCAAAAATTTATAGGGGCCTAACGCTTTCCGATTCGTCCTTTTCCTAAGACTATAATCTTGTTTTCAAAGTGCCCAATAACTTGAAGTACTCGTTTTTAGGCACTCGCATAGTGAATTGAGTTGTTTGTCCTGCCTTAAGTGTATTTCCCCAAAGTCCGATAGCCATTCCTCAAATTTAGAGAGTTATATATCTCTATGCATGGCTTGAATGTTTATTTCTATGCATTGATCAGTTTACAGTTACATTTCTCATGATTAATGGTTTTACCTACCATGTTTATGTCAGCTATTAAACTAGTTATTTTTGAAATCCTTTGTTCTTCACAAATTTAATGTCCATATCACTCCATTTTTCCCAAAGATCCATTTTACCTTGAATCAAATCGGCCCTTCAGCAACCTTGTATCACCACCTGAAATATTTCTTGAGCTTTTTGACCCCATAGCCCAGTTGATCTGACATCTTTTTACCTATCTTATGTCTTTGATCAGTTCATCCCTCACAACCTAAAAACCAAAACCAAAAAACCTACTTCATAACTAGCCTAAAATAAGAAACACAATAAGCAAACACACAGATATCCCTTACACAAATAGAGAGAGCCCTCTTTGACTCCAAGAAGGCTAGGTCCTTGGGCTCCAAATACTGGTTTGATGCTACACTGTCATTTGGCTTGCCAATTAGCCAAATCACGGACTCTAACATAATGGCGATCATGGTGGGACTTTGAGTGATAAACAAAATTAGATTCCCTAAACATTCTAGCAACCTTAAGAATACTATCTGATTGACTTATCCCACCGCTCTCTAACATAATGGCAATCACAGTGGGACACTGAGTACATGACAGTCTAGTGAACTCTTATAGACTCTTTAGTCCTTCAACATTAAACTCAGACCATCAGCCTATAGAATCATTTAGAGTAAACTCTTTGTTTCACCATCTTAGCAAAGTGATGAATCAGGTTTAGAACACTCTTACAAACTAGGTTGCACATAAAAACTCAGAAAACCCCAAAAAACTTCCTTAGATTGGTTTTTGACAGTATTGGTGGTGGACCATACACATATACCTCAAAACAACTAAAAATCCACCTAGTGACTCCACTAGCCTCCAGTGGGCCTTACTACTTTACTAAAATCTAGGCTACTATCCGATTGAGCCACCTCATTGCCACTAACATAATGGTGATCACGGTGGGACTCTGAGTGATATACAAACATAGATTCCCTAAACATTCCAGCAGCCTTAAGAATACTATCTGATTGACTTATCCCACCGCTCACTAACATAATGGTGATCATGGTGGGACTAACTGAGTACATAATATTCTAGCAAACTCTTGTAGATTCATTAGTCTTTAAACAGTTAAACAGGCAAGCAATCCATAGAATCATTTAAAGTAAACTTTTTTTTGTTTTCACCACCCTAGAAAAGTGATGAAACAGGTTTAGAATACTTTAATAAACCATAGGCTGCACATAAAACTCAGAAAAACCCCAAAACATTCCCAGATTGGGTTTTCCCTAGTTACTGGTGGTGGACCATAGCTACGTCTTTACAAAAACAACCAAGTTCCACCTGGCGACTCCACTAGCCTCCAGTAGGCCTAAAAACTCCATAAAAGACCAAAAAATTCATAAACCATACCTTTCTGCTAACTCATCCTTCCAAAAACTTAAACTTAGGGTGGAAACTTTGTAATCAGTGACAAACTAAGTATAACTTAGCGATTCAGAAAACCTCACCTAAACATAGGAGATAAGCAGAAGCCTTCTTGCCAAGAGAACCATTAGCTTGTCCATACAACCTAGCAAACTGTTGAAACCAAGTGAATCACTCTTCTTTGCAAGTTTCCATCTCAAAGTTTGCTATAAAACTTTTTCCCAAAGCATCTTTGATAGTGTTGGTGGTGGACCATTGTTCTCATAGAAATCCACCTAGCGACTCCACTAGTCCATCCTTTTTGTTTTGACCATCCTTCACATTAGTAAAACCCCAGAGAGGCCATCCATCCAAAACAGGCACAAATACCATCCTCTCTAAACTCTAGACCCGAAATCTGTCTTCACGAAGAATCAACACCAGATCTCATCCAGACCCAAATCCTCCTATCATAGTAGATGACCCAGAGAAGATTCTGTGGCAAGATTCTGAAACTGGCAATTTAGCTACCAATAGGTCCATCCGTAAAGCAAGATCAGTACCTGAACATTTCACTGCCTTGCAGGATTCCCCCTTTTGACTTAAAAATCAGCAAAAACCCTTTTTAGAAGCAAGTCACAAAGTAAGATAGACTTTGATGATCTTGAGCCCCTAGATCTGCCACAGAGTCCTAGTAGAGAAGCCTCACCTACCACACCTCCCGACTTTCAGCTTCTCCATCACTTTGGCTCCTACCATCCCAGATCTACTCAAAATTAGATCACTAGTCCAAATACATCTGACACACTCGTCCAAACCACTACTGTTCGAACCACCTGATCTTATTCCACAAGCCCTCATTTTGTACATCATCCATTAGCTCCCATCATGGTAGTCTGGTACGCACCTTTGGTGTTACCACAGCCTTTGGCTCCCTTACAAAATGACTATCAAGCCAAAATCCCACACTTTACCGAAATGGAGACTACCACAGCTCAACAACATGTAGATAGGATTAGCGATGCCTTCCAATACATGGAAATAGAAGACAAGACCATCAGAATGAGGATGTTCGCCCAAAGCCTAGGCGGAGAACCCAAAAAATGGTTTAAGAGCTTAACTCCAAACAGCATCCACAATCTCCCAGAACTCTACCAAACCTTCATAGACAAGTGGGAAATCCGAAAGAACCCCATTCAAATCCTATCAAAGTATCACAATCTAAAACGGGAAAATGGGGAAAGTGTCTAGGGATACTGCACTAGGTTCAACAGTGTGTATAATGCCCTCCCACCTCACTTCACACCCCCACTTGGTTCAGCCTTGGAAAATTTTCCCAAGGGTTTTGACCCGAACATGAATTATCAGCTAAGAGACAAGGACCCCCCTACCTTAGAAGAAATGCAAAAAGTGGCTATAAATGCAAAAGCCAACTTAGCCGAAAAGAGAGCTAGGATAAGAGCAGAAAAGCGACTCACCTACCATGACGAGTTTACCCCCTCGGTATTTTCCTCAGATCCTAGAATATATTGCCTAGTCAAATCCATGACAAATATGTGGGAAAAAATGAGTGAAAAAACACCTCTTAAGGACAACCAAACAAACCCTCAAAACTGGAACCAAAGCTTTAGAAAAGACCAGTCTTAAAATAAACCAAGAGGAAAGGACCAGAAAATCAGACCATCCTTCAATGAGAATTATGTTGATGAAGATGATAGGGATACTGAACCCATGGATGAAAATCATTTGAACCTCATAGGTTTTGATAATGAGAGTGACGTCTACCTCACGGCAGAAGAGCAAGAGTTTTTCTCTCCGAATTAGGACGAAACCAACTATGAAGATCCCGAAGATCCTGCGATAGATTTTCAGAATGCCATTATAGAAACTCACAGGCAGTATAACCTTAGAAGAAGAAAAAACCAAGACAAATCCAAGAAGGGTAGCCCTGACACTACTAAAACCCCTGATACCATCCTTAAAAAAGCCATGGATAGAAACAAAATTGTGGTCAAGAAAATTGACCAAAACAAAGATAAAGCTATTCAAACAAGTCTTGGCTCAGATACTCCCAGTACCTCCACAAAGAATCCCGAGGTGGCTGTGTCAAAAAAGGTCCCAAAACAGAGTCAGCAAATTAAGAACATAGAGAAAGTCATGTCTGAAAAAGCTGAAACAAATCTGTCCAAACTACAAACTCCTTTTAGTTTCGAAGGGGAAATTTCCAAAATAAAAATAACCATACCCCTTACTAAGCTAATAACTGTAGATAGGTATAGATCTCAAATCTTCAAAGTTTTTGATATAGGAAATGAGGCAGATACTTTAAATCTAACTGATGACAAACCCGAGCTCTTATTCGGCCCCAAAATAGAAGGTGAATACCAAGAAGGAATTGTTTCTCCTTTGTATGTGAGTTTGAACATACGGGACAAGATATTACATAATGCCATGTTAGATTCTGGTGCCTCCCATAACCTCATGCCTTATGGAAAACCTGGGACTAGAGGTAACTCAACCTTACAAAAACCTGTACTCCTTTGACTCAAGTCAGGTCAAATGTTTAGGTCTAATAAAGAACCTGTGTTTTTCTTTAACACAACTACCAGCAAAAAACCTAGTCATGGACGTAGTAGTGGCCGATATCCCTCCTAAGTATGGAATGCTACTATCAAGGGCGTGGGCTGCCAAAATACAAGGTAACCTTCAAATGGATATGTCATTCGCTACCATCCCATTTTTCAACCAGACTAGGAGATTATACCGAGAAACTCACATGAAATACATGGTTAGCAACCGGGATAAGCCAAACAACACTCCCATTTATTCCATTCATTCCAATTTAGATTCTTTTATCTTATACAATGAAAGTGATATAAACAAGCAGATAATAGAAAATGAAGAGGTTTTCAAACCATCAAAAACGCATTTCCCATTACTGGATGTAGAGACTAATGACCAAAGCTCCAAGAAACCTGAAAAACAACTTAGTATCATGTATGAAAAAGAAACTCTTTGGAGTATAAGCTTTGACGGTTCTTGTGGCAAAACTGGTTCGGGCGCCGGAATCTGGATACACAATACTAATGAAGGTCATTCTTTCAAATTTGAATTCCAATGTACTAATAACATTGCGGAATATGAGGCCCTTCTCCTTGGTCTGCACATACTTAAGACTTAGGCGCCAAGAAAGTATCAGCCCAGGGAGATTCAGAGCTTGTAATCAGGCAAATCAAAGGTGAATATTCAACAAAATAACCCAAGACTAAGAGAATACAGGAATGTGACTTTAGACATCCTCAAAACTTTCGAGAAGTATGAACTCACTTATATTCCTAGGATTCAAAATAGCCTAGCAAATGAGCTCGCCTTTGCTGCAAGCAATGGCCAAATACCATGTTTAAGTGAGCAATATAGTACTCAGGTCAAACATCGCCCTACAGTACCAGATAATATTGACCATTGGAAAATATTCAAAGATGATGATCAAATTGATGATTTCTTACAATCTAGGAATGAATTTTAAGTAACCAAAACAGACTTGGAAAATGAAGAAAAGAAATCTGGCCAAAATCAAGACCAAGAGCCAAATCCACCTTCTTGGATAAATCTAAACCTGGTAGACCATTCATATGGAACTAAGATAGGAGAGGACATTGACCAAAGAGAACTCGAAGTCTTACATTGTGAAAATGACACCATACCCAGAGGGCTTGCGCCTTTAGAGGAATTGTTTGATTTTAACGATGTGGCCAAAAAGCCAAAAATGGAATCTACTGAGATCGACATAGAAGAATATAACATAGGAAGCTCAGAAGAACCTAGAAAGATCAAACTATCCAAAACCCTTCCGCCTCACATAAAACATAAGTACATCAAGTTGTTTAAAGAATTTAAAGATGTGTTCGCATGGGGATACCAAGATTTGAAATCGTACGACACAAGCATCATTCAACATAAGATCCCCCTCAAAGAAAACTAGAAGCCTTTCAAACAAAAGTTAAGAAGGATAAATCCAGTGTTACTACCTTTGGTTGAAAATGAAATCAAAAAGATGTATGATGTTGGGATAATAGTGTCCCTCCGGTACTCTGAGTGGGTCTCAAATCTAGTATCAGTTAGGAAAAAGACCAGAGAAATCAGACTCTGTATCAATTTCTGAAACCTAAATAGAGCCTATTTAAAGGACAACTATCCTTTGCCCAAAATGGACCACATACTTCAAAATGTAGTATGTGCTAAAAGGATCTCATTACTTGATGGTTTTTCTGGTTATAACCAAGTGCTGGTTTACCCCACTGATCAACACAAAACAACTTTCACCACACCTTGGGGCACTTTTATGTACATTAAAACGCCTTTTGGATTGATGAATGTCGATGCCACATTCCAAAGAGCCTTGGAAATAGCCTTCTCAGAAGACAAAGGTTATTTCATAGTCATATATCTTGAAAATATTACGGTATATTCCAAATCAGATGAAGAACACCTGATACACTTAAGAAAGGTTTTCAACAAATGTAGAAAATATGGTTTATCCCTAAACCCCAAGAAAACACTCTTCGGTCTAGAATAAGGAAAACTCCTAGGTCACATTATTTCGGAGGAGGGAATAAAAATATACCCCCAGAGAATCGAAGGCATATTACAAATAAGTCACCCCAGAAACATAAAGGAGTTGCAATCCTTTATCGGAAAGATAAATTTCTTGAGAAGATTCATCCCAAACCTTGTCGAACTCCTTAGAGATATCACAAATATGTTGAAGAAAGAGGTCGGGGTTAAATGGACTACAGAAGCCAGAAAATATTTTGAACTAGTTAAAAAGGCCCTAACTAAAACCCCAGTATTGATAAGTCCTGATTTCACCAAAGATTTTTACATTTTTTCATTTGCCTCTGAACACACAATAGCTGTTGTATTGTTGCAAAAAAACGCAGCAGGGCAAGAGCAACCCATTGCCTTCTTCAACAAATCCCTAAGAGATGCTCCCTTGAAATATAACATCATGGAAAAACAAGCATTCTCATTGGTGAAAGCACTGAAAGATTTCCGAGTTTACATCTTGCATTCTCATGTCATCGCTTTTGTCCCTAATACCATCGCCAAGGACATATTAAACCAAGATCCCGATGGTAAAAGGGGAAAATGGATCGCTATTATCTTAGAATATGACTTAGAAATCTGACCTACCAAACTAGTTAAAGGACAAGGACTTGCAAGACTAATGGCTGAAACCAACCTCCAAGCTTTAGATATAAATTTTGTTGATGCCTTAGAAGAACAGGAAGAATGCACAGCCCCTCATGTTGAACAAGTGTTTTTAAATTCACCTTGGTATGCAGATATTCTTTATGTATTATTTTATCTAAATGCTCCTCCAACTTTATCAAAGACAAAAGCAAGATTTCTTAAACAAAAGTCTTTAAAGTTTTGCATTATAGATGGATTTCTGTATTGGAAAAATCCCACTGGTATGCTGCTTAAATGTTTGCTTGAGTCTGATGCAGAGAAAATTATGCACGAAATGCATGAAGGAGAATGTGGAGGTCATCTCTACTGGAAAACTACAGCGAACAAAATCCTTAGAGCCGGTTATTATTGGCCTACCTTATTTCCTGACACTCACAAGCTAGTTATGACATGCCATAAGTGTCAAATTTTTGATGGCAAGAAAAAGCTTTTACCTTTGCCCTTACACCCCATCATAGTCGAAGGACCCTTCCAGCAATGGGGTCTAGATTTTATTGGGGAAATTCACCATTCCTCATCCACTCAACATAAATGGATCCTTACTTCCACTGATTACTTTACCAAATGGATAGAAGCCATACCTTCCAGGAATGCCACCGATTCAGTCATCATCAAGTTCCTAGAAACCAATATCCTATCTAGATTTGGCTGTCCTAGAAAGATCATTACAGATAACGTCGTTGCCTTCTCCTCCAAAAGAATGGTTGACTTCTGTTACAAATATCACATTTCATTAGGACATTCCACAACTTATTACCCTCAAGGTAATGGTTTAGCCGAGTCCTCTAACAAAAGCCTAGTCAACATCATCAAAAAACTTCTTGAACAAAATAAAAAAGCATGGCATGGAAAACTAGTACACGCACTATGGGCTGATAGACTAACCACCAAAAAATCCATAGGTATGTCTCCTTACCAACTAGTTTATGGCATAGATGCCATTTTCCCAACATCTCTAGGGGTTCCAGTAATGAAGCTATTGCAGGAAGTTCAAATAGAAGAAAATGACATGCAAAGAAGGGTAAATCAGACTATCCATTTACAGCAAACCAGAGAAGAAGTTTACCAAAAGGCTCAGTTAGCGCAAGACAAAATAAAACAGATTTTTGATAGAAGGACCAAGGAAAATGATTTTCAGATTGGGGACAAAGTGCTAAAATGGGATTCTAGAAGAGAAGACAAAGGTAAACATGGTAAGTTTGAAAATTTATGGAAGGGTCCTTTCATCATCAGCTCAGTTAGCGGAAACAATGCCTTTTTCTTGCAAGAACCTAATGGGACTGAAACTTTTGGGGGTCCTGTGAATGGCAAGACATTAAAGCATTATTTTTGTCAAGAGCTCCAATTTTAAGACATTTTCAATCATTGTATATACCACTGTTTGAAAAATAGATAAAACATAAAATTCAAAAACAATAGAATAATAGAAAAGAGGGCAGTTGAAAAATAGAAAAAGGCCCCACATTCCAAAAGATAGTCATTCAGAAAGCGCACAAGTCTAAGTGCTACTACTAGTACTCAAATGTCTTGTTCAGTTATCTAGCCTAATCATAGCTGAACATGTTTTAAATTTATTTTCTGATAAGTTAGTGAGTGAAAAAGATGGTCAACATTGTGTAAGCTTGACTTATCAAAGAGAGTAGATTAGGAAAAGATATTGGTTCCACATGCTCAAAACAGAACCAAAGAGGAAAGCGGGGATGAAAAACAAATTGTGCATCCTAGCCCCATTTTTTCCTAGTTTCCATTTTATGCAAAATAATATTTGTGTGCAGCTTGTCTTTCATGCCGCAAGTACATGAAAAATCAGACTGTCTAACCCTGATTTGATCATTTTTCAATTTTGTGTTTTAGATTAGAGAATAAAATCCTGTCAAACAGCTTAACCTTGACAGTTGATCTAGCATAGGTAGAGTAATGAAGGAGTTCATCAGTTTAATTTGAACTCCCGGTAGATATAAGTGTAGAACTAGATAGGTTCATTTTTCAAAAAATAAATAAATAAATAAATATATATATATATATATATATATATATATATATATATATATTGTCAAAAGGGTTGCTAGTCCAAATGCACCCAAAGGAAGAAAAAATGTTAGGAAAGATATTGGGGTAGGTAGAAGTATCATTGATGCTAATCATGATGTCATTTTTCAGAAGTAGCATCAAGGAAGAGTGAAAATTGCGCCAATGGATAAGGCACTGGTCTTCATGAGCCAAAAATCTGTGATTCTGGACACCTCCTGAAAAGGAGCTGCCCTCCCCAAATGGAGCCACTGCTATTCATCAGTATTTTTTACTTGTTGGTGATGACTAGTTGTAACAGCCAAGTTTTCTAGCAGCTAATCTAAAAAATTGTCAAATTTTCCAACTAGAAAACACCCATAAAATTTTTTCCTTCTTACCTTTCAGTCTGCCCATGAAGAGATGAAACCTCATTATCAAGCCCTATCTAGCCCTCAACCATACTAGTTTTCCCATCAGCTCCAAAGAAACAATCCAAATCTGTCCAAAGAAGTTTCCCCTAAGTTAGGTAGTGGCGCTTTAGGCATTCCTCCCTTGGAAAACCACTCTAAAGCCAAAGAACCTCTATCTGCTATAACCCAGTCATAACAGACCTTCCCATTCTGCAAATAAAGTTGGTTACAAACCTAGGTCGCGCCACTAATAAACCCTCAAGTCTCAGCAATACATGTACCATAGGTCAAACTGATTTTAGGTGTTTTTACAATGTTTTAATGGACCTTTCAAGAACAGAAGTATACCAGCATTCCAAGAAGACAGTATTTGTTTCCACATGAGAAGAAAACTGCTTCACATGTGACTTTGAGCCTGGAATGCAGCTACAGGGCAGAGAGTTGTTTCATTAAGCTCCTGCGATCACAGTCAAAGGTTAGTAAATTATGAATGACAAGAAGCACTTTGCAAATACTAGCTAAACTGCTTATGATGCCTAAAGAAGCACAGAGACATTAGAAAAGAAGATTTACATGTCTTAGAGAAATGGTCATCTTAACTATTATCAATTTGTCATTCTTCATTGGCTCAAGCATGACAAGACAGTGAAAGGAAAAATAACACTGTTAACAGCTGATGAGATGACATGACTAAAAAACCTCCTTCATCTATAAGCAGAGGGTCAAGACCGAGAGTGTCTCTCTATCTATAAGGTGAGGGCCGTAGCAAGGATTGTTTTTAGGATTTTCTACCGACCGAGACAAATCTAAGAATAGTAGAGACAGTCCTTGAAGGCTTTCCGAATGTAGCAATGATATTAAAAAACAAAGGAAGAGCCTGAGTACTATAAATATCAAAGAAGCTGAGTTATCTCCTATCATAGTTTTCTTTCAAAAACAATCTAGAGCAAAAAATGAACAAACCTTGCTGAGGGGTGTAATTTCCTTAAAGGTTACAAAGACTCATCTCCTAGATAAACAGGCTTAACATTTAGTCTCCGTTCCTTTAAACAAAACAGAGTTGAAAAGTGGTTGAAATCAGCTGGGTTAGACACAGGCCAAAGGGTGATGAGTATTTTTCAAAGGGTACTTTTCTTCCTGTTCATGAAAAATTTCTTTCAGAAAACTCATCATAATAGACAAAGGCAATTTGAGTTTAGTTTTCCCAAAGAGGCAGTGCAACTGAACACATAGGTTCATAAAGGTGCAAGAAGGATTATGGCATGTTTTTCAGGTTCTAGAACAACACTCAAAGCCAATATATGCATGCCACTATTACAAATGAAGGCATTTTCCTTATGAAAATAGGTCAAAGGTACCTTGTTGTTGCTTTTTGAGTAGAGGAGAAGTTTTTAGAAGAAGTGCCAAGACATTGGCAAAAATGAAGGTCAAAGTGACAAGGGTAAAGAGCCCATGGAGCATGTGCTAGCTGCCTCTCCGTTGCAAAGGGCCGTGCTCTCTACTCCGAAAGTGGCCAAACCCCGGACAGAAAAGAAAAGAGTGCCTAGAGTCGTGACTCCAAATGTGACTAGGGCCCTCAAAAGCAAGGGAAAATTTCCAAAGAAGCCCATGGTCGAATTTCCCAGGAGGAAGAGTACTAGAATAGCCACCCAAGGTAAAGGGAAGGGAAAGGAAGAAAGCAGTCATGAACAGGAAAGGGAACTCGACATCATCCAAATACAATGCGATGATAGTGATAATGAAGCCTGGATTCTAGAAAATCTATTGATCCAAAGATAAATCCAAATTGATGCCTTGAAGGCTGATCTTCATAGAGCTAGGAACTTCAATCAATTCTTGCAAGTTCAAAACAGGCAGATGAGTGTCCATATGGTTGTTTATGAGACATGGGCAATCAAATACAAGAAGGAGGCCTCTAAAGCACAAGTGAGGTTGGAAGAACTCATGGGTGATTTCAATGAAAGTGAAGGCAAAGATCAGCCTAGGTGAAAGAGGCCAAGAATCATGGGGCTAAAAAGGGCCCTTGAGAAGCAAAAAGAAGAGGAAAATGCCCTTCTCCAATCTACCCATCTCATTGCATTGTTCGAACAAGAGATAGAGAACAATAGGAAGGCATGGCTTGAGAGAGTTAATGACCACTTGGAGAAGAAATTGGAGAAGGAAAACAGGGACTTGGACCTTTAAAGGAGAATGACAAGGCATTACAAAAAGCTAAATCAGTTTTCCTGGCGGAAGTTGAAGGTTGCTCAATAAAAACTCAAGGAGGCCAAAGGGAAGTGCCCAGCACAAAAATTGAGGAAATACACCTCATGACTTCAAATCTTGGTCTCCGCTTCACAACATGTTGCTAAAAACCCTTGAGGGTCATGCTCACCAATTTTGGGCGAAATTCAACATATTTTGGTTTTTTGTCATTTTTGGGTTTTTGGCCAAAAACCATGGGCATCGCCATTTCAGTTTGGGGCATCATAAAAGGATGAGAATGGTGTCATTGGATGCCATATTTTCAGGGGCACATACTCAGCGATTTTCAAGACAATTGAAGATCTTTTTCTCCCCGGAAATGGTGAAAAATGCTCGCTTTTTCTACAATCTGCCCGGTTTATCAGCAAGGTTTATTTTTTTTTGTTTTTTACACATAGGCATGTTTTTGGATAACTTCCAGTGGTCCATTGGGAGAAAAATAAACATTTTCAGAAAGTAGACACTCAGATATTTCCAATGAGCTATCATGAGCCTCATTTCGACATCGTGAAGGCTTCCAAAAGTTGCTGGCAAGTAAGGGGACCTTTTGCTGATGTATTTTTCGAGTATTTTTGTAAAAATTGAACTTTTCAAAACTGCTTTTTCCTCATGTACGATTAGCTATTTTTTCACATGAGAAGTTATGAAAAGTCAATTTATTTCCCTCTTTTAGCATTTTTTAGATATTTTATGAGATATTTTGTGCCTTGGGCTTTGCAAAGCCTCAAGGAAAAAATAAGATATTTTGGATAGGCCAATGAGATTGCAAGTTGAACTAAGAGGTTTTCCTCACTTTGGCCTATATATTCCAAAGGCTTTCATTGTAAACAAGGTTGAACTTGATGAATAGAAGAAATATATGGTCATATAAGCTTTGGAAGAAATACTTGTCTCATGCTTTTGGATAGTCTCTTGGATGTTCTTGGATGATGAAAGAGGATTGTTGTTGGATTCCATGACTTGGTAGAATGGTATAGTGTCTCTCTCTTTGTTTTGTTTCCTAGTTTTAATTCATAAATCCATGTTCTTGCTTGCTATAGGATAGTAGAGAACAAATTTGAGACATGCCCTTGGAGGCACCTCAAATTTCCTATTTCTTCATAGCTTCCATGTTTTCTTCATTCTTAGTCACATTAAAGAATTCTTGATTGCTCTTTAATAACTTAAGAATATTGTTTGCTTGTTTCATTCATGGTTTTATGCATGCTAAGTATGATTTACGGTATGCCCCGCTTACTCATGGCTAGCCATAGCTCCACCTATGAAACTTCTCTTTGATTGATTAGATTGTCATTTGTTGAACCAAGGAGGTCTTGTTGTATTTGGGGTTCCCATGTTTTGGCCAGATTGGCAAGACCAAAAGATGAGACAACATAAAACCACTTTCGGTCCTCAGGATCTATCCCTCCTGGGTCCAGAGAGGGATCTCTCTATGATATGTCAAAGGTATATGACTTAAAGCTTAGTGTTAAGGTGTTAGGCTAGTTATAGGCGCAGGGTTTGTTTGTTTGATTTTTTGTTTGGTTGCTGGTTATCAGGAAAGAAGGGTTCAATGTAAGACAAGGATGAGAAAAGAGGGATAAGGTAGAGGTGAAGTATTCCAAGAAATCATTCAAGACCATTGGGAAATCGATTCAGGAAAGGATTTGCTTGCTAATCAATAGGCAAGCTTTCAATTGGGCTAGTCATCTAGAATGTTGGATCTTAAAGATGAATGTGTGATATGGAATGGTAGGAGAGGAGGAGACAACACAGATTCAGGGCACAAAGTTAAAGACCAGCTGGTCGCACAAGGATCCTAGTGGACAAGAATAACTCTAATACCCAGTGTTCCCAAATATTCCAGCTAAATCCTTAACAAGAAAAATATAAGAACTAATTCATTTAATTCATACATCAGAGAGTAGGAAATAACATCCACTACACTGGTTAAATTATCTGAAATCAATTCTTAGATCAAACATATAGCAGAAAACATCAAAGGCAAGGAAAGCATAAACATAGGGTACCTAACAAGGGTAAATCCTATGCCAATATTCCGATGCGAGCCAGTAGAAACGAAATGAAATGAATTAAACACAGAGATAGGAAAACATCACTGCTGCTTTAGATCAGGATCCAAAGAGATGTGCTTGTCATATTAAATAGCAATACTAGTCAAGTACAACATTGCCAATAGCTAAATACTCAGTCTGAAATCATATTCCTCAGCATATCTTACAACTTTACACGGAGACTATGTCTCGAAAGAAACTACTTGCAATTCTTCTGATAACTCATCAACAACTTTACAATGAGTTTCTTCATGAATTTATAGCTCCAGAGGAGCGGAGAAGGTAGGTGAAAAACTAAATGCAGCATTAAAAACTTCAGAAGAGGAAGGAGGCTGAAGTCCGCTCTGAATAAATCCTGAGCATTAATCTGGGACGCCCTTGGTTGAAAGAGTGGTCTTCGTCAGGTTTCCATTAACTCCAGGTATGTCTCTGATTTACTTGGCTGATGTACTCTCTAGTACTTCTGGCGAATTGAACAAAAATAAATCGATGATTCAAGTCTGCCACGCTGTGCAACTAATGCTTCTGATAGCGTAGGACTACTGTAGGGCTGGAAAATCTCTCTTGGACACAATGAATACTAAGACCATAATGTGTACTGTGTCCGTGCTTGGGAAGAAACATTCTGCTGATTTGAAACCCTGATGATATGGTTTTCTATGTGTTTTACCCTCTGTGTGATCCATGACATCGCTAATCTGGTGCTTTGCCTCTAAATCTCTGAACATAAGGCTTATATATCTTCATTTGCGTGCCTTAAGCTCTCTGCTACTTAATTTAAATCTCTGACTGTGAAATCTGTGTGTTAATGGCGCTAGGACATTTTCACAAGATCAAACCCTGTTCTTTAAATGGAAGTCATGTCAGAGAAATATCCCGAGCTTTTCTCCATGATACGATCTCTGTGCACGCTCTTCCCTGCGTTTTCTGTCGCTGTGACAGAAACCCTGAACATTGGCAGCCATTTACTGTTGGTAACCCTGCAAAACATGAAAACCTGTTACGAAAAACATGTACGGGGGTGGGATGATGTGGACAACTGCGAGGATGATAGTGGGACTATGGAGAAATGGGAAAAAAATGCAGAGGAATGGTGGAGAAATTCTCTGGTGATGGTTGGTGAAAAACAGTGGAAGGTGTCGAGGCAGACGTTTAACGTAAAAAACATTAAAATTTTAATCTTTGAATGGATTATAAAGGGGACGGGCGAGAAAAACGATGAAGATACGTGGACGAATGACGTGGCAGGCCCGGGTCAACGGCGGGCGTGTGATTTAATTTGGACAGTCCGATCTCGGCAGAGATCGACGGTTGAAAATGCAGCGGAGGGCGATGGACGGTGGGCCAGGGATACGGTTTCCTCGGGTTAAACCTCGTGCAGCTTCGTTGAGCGATGATCATTGGATGGGCAAGGACAGATCTGACGGCTGACAGCGATATTGCTCCGCGTCCTGTACTGAAAGATAACGTGCGATGAGAAAGCGGTTTTGGAACAGTGCCGCTGCCACACGTTGAATGCTGAGTGGAATCGTTGGGCAATGGGAAAATACCGCCTACCGCCCAAAGGCGGTGCGATAGATACCGTTGGGTTTGTGAACAGTGTTTGCAGTGGGGACCACCAGGATGGACGTGCTGCAGACCGTCGAATCTGCAGGTAAATAGACGGCGATGGCGCGATTGGGGCGATGAACGGGGTAGACCACGGGCGTTGCAGAGTTAACACGGACCGCCCGATCTGCGCCGATCGACGGTTGATATTGCCTCCGATACCAATCAAGATAAGCACCCCTTTGGTTAGCATATGGTTTCGGCACCCAGGTCATAAGGTGGAAGAAAAGTCGAGGGGGATGCCCGAAAGGTGATAGCCCTATTATAATGTTTAAAGTGGGTTTTTAACCCATTTCGGTGCATTTTAAATCCAAAGAAGGGTAGTGATAGGGAACAAAGGTGAGAATCTGGCTAGACAAAGGGTGAAGGTAGGTTTTCAAGGGGATTTGGGGAGATTAAGGGGATTTTGACAAAGGGAATAAGAGGTGAAATGGACATTTTGCAGGGATATAGGGGATAAATATAGACCTTTTGGAGCACAATTTCTGCAAACAATGAGACCTTATAAAGGGAGTCAGCAAAGGGAAATTTATCAAAGGCAAAGGCATAGGATACTTCAAGGATGATGTGTCTTCAGGGGAGATGCATTCCTTGAAAGCTCAACAAACAATTTAGCCCCCTACTTTTCTTTGTCAAAAATTTATAGGGGGGCTAACAGTGGCTCCACATGGGGATGGCTTCTTCTTAAAGGAGTCAAGAATTCAGAAAATGATCTTTGGTGTAGGCCAGATGCCTGCTGCTTAAGCCACCTTCTTCTTTGATTTTCAGCTGCCACAATATGAAGACATTACATCAGCAGAAAAGCTTTCCCCAACAAACTACCTACCCTTCCTACAATCCTAGCATTTTTTTCTTCTGGGGTGCATTTGAACTAGCAGACCCTTTACATCATTTATTTTTATAACAGAAAATAAACCTATTCTAAATCTACCCTTATTACTCCATGAGACCAGATTAGACTATTGGTCTCATATGTTTCTCTACCTAATCTAATATCTGCTGGGATTAAACTGTCCAGCAGATTTCTTCTCTACATTCTACAACAGAAATTTAAAAATAGTCAAACCAGGATTAGACAGTCTGGTTTGCTGTGGATCCAAGGCATAAAGATGGTTGCACATGGACAGAAAATTGCAGAAAAATGAAAACAAAACTGTGAAGGCTTGAAATCTGAAACTTGAAGTATCCTTCTTCTCTTTGTGACTCAAGTTTTGAGCATGTTAGAGTCACTTCTTTTCTTCATTTCAACTCTGGTTTTGGGCATGTTAGAGATGATTCTTCTTCCTTCCTTGCTGGTCTAGATTTTGGGCATGTTAGGACCAGCTGTTTTACTTTCTTTGGCTCAGGTTTTGAGCTTATTAGAGCCAATTTTTTGCACATCAGAGGTTCATGTTTTAAGCATGTATGAACCTCTCCTTTTCCTCTGTTTTTTGGAACATTTTCTCTTTTTTCTTGAAAATAAAAAACTGCAATGGTATGTACAATGGTAATGGAAACTAGAAATTGTAAATCAACAGAAGTAGCGTTTGAGCATCCTGCCATTGACAGGACCCCCAAACAACTTTGTACCATCTAATTCCTGTAGGAAGAAGGCATTCGGACCCACAGTGGCTTGGATGATGTATAGACCTTTCCATAGACTGTCAAACTTGCTGTGCTTTCCTTTATCCTCCCTTCTTGAGTCCCACTTCAGAACTTTATCCCCAATTTTGAAATCAGCAGCTTTGGTTCTTTTGTCAAACAATTTCTTTATATTTTCCTGAACTTTCACTGCTCTGTTGTAGACCTCTTCCCTCGTTTGCTGGAGATGAAATGTTTGGTTTATTCTTCTCACCATACTATCTTCTTCTGTTTGAATCTCTTGGACCAACTTAATCACTGGTATCCCAAGGCTGGTAGGAAGCACTACTTCCATTTCATAGACAAGCTGATAAAGTGACATACCAATAGATTTCTTTGTTGTAAGCCTGTCAGCCCACAAAGCATGTACTAGCTTGTTATGCCATGACTTTTTGTTCTCTTCCAACAGCTTTTTGATGATGATCACCAGGCTCTTGTTCGATGATTCAACTAATCCATTACCTTGAGGGTAATAGGCAGTTGAATGACCAAGCACTATTTGATACCTGCGACAAAAATCAACCATTTTCTTGGATCCAAGAGAAGCAACATTATCAGTGATTATTTTCCTTAGGCAGCCAAACCGAGAGAAGATATGACCTTCTAGGAAACTAATGATGACTGAATCTGTGGCATTCCTAGCAGGTATGGCCTCTATCAACTTAGTGAAGTAGTCTGTGGCTGTTAGGATCCATTTGTGTTGTGCAGAAGAAGTAGGGTGAATCTCCCCTATGAAATCTAGGCCCCATTGCAGAAAGGGACCTTCAACAGTGATGGGTTGTAGGGGTAAGGTGAGGAGTTTTCTTTTGCCTTCAAAAATCTAGCATTTGTGGCAGGCAATGATCATTTTATGGACATCTTTAAAGAGTGTAGGCCAATAGTAGCTAGCTCTGAGTATTTTTTTTGCAGTGGCTTTCCAGCTCAGGTGGCCTCCACACTCTCATGCATGGAATTCTTGTTTAATCCTCTCTGCCTCGTTTTCAGGCAAACATTTAAGCAATAGGCCATTTGGGTTCTTCCAGTATAAGTAGTTATTCAATATGCAATAGCTCCTGGCTTTCAGCTTTAAGAATCTGGCCTTGGTATTTGATAGTTTAGGAGGGGCATTGAGGTGTGTAAGCACATACAAAATGTCAGAATACCAAGGAGAGCTCTGAAACTTTTCTTCAATAGTGGGATCAGGAAATCCCTGCTACTCATCCAAGTCATTTATCATGTTAATGTCTAGGGCTTGTAGATTTGATTTAGCCATTAATTGAGCTAGACCCTGACCTTTAATCAGTTTGGTGGGTTTTATCTTGAGGTTGTATTCTAAGATCACAACAATCCATTTTCCCCTTTTCCCATCTAGGTCCTGGGACAAAATTTCTTTAACCACTATATTTGGCACATAGGCTATGGTGTGGGAATGCAGTATGTACACCCTAAAGTCTTTCAAGGCCTTAATCAGAGCATAGGCCTGTTTCTCCATTATGTTTTATTTCAAGGGTGCATCTTTGAGTGCTTTGCTGAAGAAAGAAATGGGTTGTTCCATTCCCTATAGATTTTTCTGCAGTAGAACTGCAACTATTGTATGCTTGGAGGAAAATGAAAAAATCAGGAAATCCTTTGAGAAGTCTGGGCTGATTAGAACAGGAGCCTGGGTGAGCGCAAGTTTTACTGATTCAAAAGATTTCTTAGCTTCAACAGTCCATTTAACTCCTACACCTTTCTTCAGCATGTTAGTCATGTTCCTAAGGTGTTCAGCTAGATTGGGAATAAACCTCCCAAGGAAGTTAATCTTCCCAATGAAGGATTGTAATTCCTTGATGTTTCTTGGGTGTGTGATCTGTAGTATTCCCTCAAATCTTTGTGGGTCTATCCTAATTCCTTTTTCAGATATAATGTGGCCAAGAAGTTTTCCCTCTTGTAGCCCAAATATATTCTTTTTAGGATTCAATGACAGACCGAACCTTCTACATTTTTCAAACACTTTCCTCAGATGTTTTAGGTGTTCTTCTTCAGTCTTAGAATAGACCGTTATGTCATCCAAGTAAATAACAATGAAGTGTCCTATCTCATCCGCAAAAGCTATATCCATTTCTCTTTGGAAGGTTGCACCAACGTTCATCAGTCCGAAAGGCATTTTTACGTACATAAAGGTGCCCAATAGAGTGGTAAAGGCTATTTTGAGTTGGTATTCTGGGATCGCTAAGACTTGATTGTAACCTGAGAAACTGTCTAGCAGGGAGATCCTTTTAGAGCCTACCACCCTCTGAAGAATATGTTCCATTTTTGGCAAAGGGTAGTTGTCTTTGAGTGAGGCTCTATTAAGATTTATAAAGTCAATACATAATCTAATCTCCCGAGTTTTCTTTCTCACAACCACTAAATTCGAAACGCACTCAGAGAACCTTACGGGAACTATTATGCCTGCCTCATACATATTTTTAATCTCTTTTTCAACTGCAGGCAATTGTTTTGGATTTATTCTACGAAGTTTCTGCCTGAATGGTTTCTGATTTTCTTTTAAAGGTATTTTGTGTTGTATAATGTTCATGTCATAAGCCTTTAAGTCTTCATAACTCCACGCAAACACGTCAATAAATTCCTTAAAAAGGTTAATGTATTTCTTTTTCATGTTCGCGGGAAGAGACTTAGCCAATTTAATTATTTTGGGATTATCTTTTGTGCCTATATTGCATTCCTCTACGTTAGAGTCCGTGTGCTCAATGGTGAGATTTTTTGCCACATCATCGAAGTCAAAAAAGTCTTCTAACGGCGCCATACCTCGAGGTATGTTCTTATCTTTGGCCTGCAACACCTCTACTTCTTCGCTGTCTGCGTTTTCACACTCCGTGGTTGAATTTCCAGTTTCTTCATTTAAAGAGTTTATTTCTACATCGTGGGGTGTAGTTTCTTCCTCTTCCGAGGGTTCCTCACTTAGGCAGCTATCACTAGACGTAGAGTCTGAATCGGAAAACTCAAACTCGTCCCTTCCCATCAAGAAATCTTCAATTTTTTTATATCCCTCGAAAACCTGCCAGTATTTTTCGTTATCCGGCACTGTAGGCCTGAATTTGGTTTGAATAATGATCTGTTGGTCGCTTGGAGTCTTAGGGTATGAAATGGCTAGGCAAGCTAATCCATTTGCAATGGCGTTCTGATTTCTAGGAACAAACACTAATTCGTATTCAAAAAATGTTTTCAATATGTCCACAACATCGTTCCTATATGCTCTCAACCTAGGGTGTTTGGCTGTGTATTCACCGTTCACCTGTTTTATAATCAATTCAGAATCTCCCTGCACGGCTACTCTACGGGCTCCTATTTTCTTCAATAGATTTAAACCCAGGATAAGAGCGTCGTACTCTAAAATATTATTTGTACATTTGAAATGCAGATTGCAGGCATGGATTTCCGTGCAGTCGCTCTCTGTGTTACGTAGCCAAACCCCAGCTCCGGCAGTTCTTCTTGTGCAGGACGCATCGAAACTCATTTCCCACAGGGGTTCACTCTCATTTTTGTTATCGTTTCTTTCCCTACAGCTGGGTTCGTCATTATTTTGCGTTATAGGGTCTGCACTAGGCTGTGGGCTGTTTAGTTTTTCGTTATGGGTGTGGAAGTCAGAGAGGTGACTAGTTGGCTGATTGCATTCTGTTTCTGGTTCACTTTGCGTTGTTGTTTCAGTGCACTGTTCAAAGTTTTCTACGTCTTCCTCCTCTGAGTCTAGGGTAGCCATTATGTTAAAATCCATTGGTTCTGTTTCATCATGTGTACCTTTGCTTGTATCTACGTTTTCAGATTCTGGCTCCCCCAAAGATTCATCATTGCAGAAGATAAAGGAATCCAGGTCTATATGTACAGAGTAAAGAGGAGAATTTTCAGGCTTTTCAGGGCTACTAACCAGGAATTTCATTTGTGCTTCCCTGTACAGTCTTCTAGGTTGGCCAAAGATTGGGATTGTGGCATAAGCCCCATCCATCTGCATTGTTCCTTGCAACTTGGCTCCCCATGATCTTGATAATAACATGCCATACTTGGGTGGCACATCTGCCACAACAACATCCATGACCATACACTTGGCAGGAATCTGAGTAAGGCTCACACATAAATCTTTGATCAGGCCAAGACACTTTACTCTAATAGAGTCAAAAAAATATAGGTCTTTATATGGACGGGTTATCTCTAGGCCTAATATTTCCATCACTACTTTAGGCATCAGGTTGTGTGATGCCCCATAATCATGCATTGCATTGTGGAGAATCTTATCATGGACATTAAGACTGATATAAAAAGGGGGCACTACCCCTTCCTGAAACTTTCCTTCTATCTTTGGACCAAACAGAAGGGCGGGTTGATCATCACTCAGATTTACAGTGTCACTGTTCTCACCTAAATTCAATGCTTTCAAAATTTGGCCTTTATATACATCCTGAGTGGCCAGCTCAGAGAGTGGGACAGAGATTTTAATTTTTGCAATCTCACTCTCCAAATTGAAAGTGGACTGACTCTTTGGAATGTTCAACTCTGTTTTGTTAGCCACTGCCTTAGTGGCTGAATCAGTGTGTTGATTCTCGTTATGTACAGTGTTTGTGATAGTTTTATCAGGAGCACTAACTGCAGTGCTAGTGCTGCTAGCTGGTTTACCTTGTGTATCAGTGTTTTGGTTGTCTTTTTCTTTGTTCTTTCCAGAACCCTCAGCTGCTGATGTGCTGCTTTCAGCAGTCACTTTAGAAGTCTTCTCGGGCCTTTTCTTAATGGTTACCTCAGGAGATGTGGGTTTGGAAGTGTCTTGGTTATTTTTGCTCCTAAGTTCATATTGTCTGACCTGCATGATGACATCTTCAAATCCAAGTCTGTAATCTTCAGATTCTGATCTTTTCTCATCCCAATATGAGGGTGAGGGCTGATCTTCTTCTGTGTAATAGTTATGGATTGAATCTTTTGTTTCAAACATTTTTATTGTGTTCCCTTCAGACTCTTCTATGATTCCCTCATCTTCATCAATAAATTTCTCTTGAAATGGGGGTATAACCTATTGATCTGATTCTCTTTGTCTGTTGGGAGTGGCATTGTTTCTTCTAAATTTTTGGTTCTAGTTATGGTTTTGATTTCTATTTTGGTTACTAACTGTGACAACCATTTTTTCCATCATTTGGTATAGCTTCTCCACTTTTTTTGATAGATGGTCATGATTTGGATCAGATGTGGAAGCTACATTGTAGTCTCTATATGTTACCCTTTTCTCAGCTCTTAATCTCGCTCTTTTCTCAATCAGATTTGCCTCTATATTCACTGCTCCTTTCTGCATGTCCTCCAATGTGTTGTATTCTTTATCCCTAAGCTGATAGGCCATGTTAGCATCAAAGCCTTCAAGGTATTTCGCTAGGGCCATACCTTGGGGAGGTTTCATATGTGGAGGGAGAGCATTGTAAATGTTGTTAAATCTTGTTGTGTAATCGTGGACACTCTCTCCCACGTTTCTTTTAAGGCTCATATATTCTGCTAGGAGTTGGCGAGGGTTGGCCTTAACTTCCCATTTGTTTATGAAGGTCTGATATAGAGCTGGGAGGTCATTAATGCTACCCGGAGGTAGGCCTTTAAACCATTTCTTCACATCACCCCCTAAGCTCTGGGCAAAGATTCTCATTTTGACTGTATCATCATCTATCTCCATGTAGTCAAAAGAATCTTCCATCCTATCTACATGATATTGTGCTATGGTAGACTCTTTTGCAGTGAAGTGTGGGATCTTTGATTGATAGTCATTAGGTAAGGGAACTAGAGGCTAAGGTAAAACCAGAGGTGCATACCAGGCTTCCATGATGATGTTTTGAAGATGTAAAGGGTTGACTTGCGCAGCAGGTATATGGATGATAGGGATATTATGTCCAGCAGAAGATTGATGAGCAGATCTAGGGTGACTGAGCCCCAAGTTTTGTATGAAATGTATATCAGGAGGTGTAGAAGGAGGGGTATGTCTATTCCCAAGGTGTCTACCACTTTGGGGTGGTGAACCAACAAGCTCAGGGTCTGGCTGGTCTAAAATACTGAATGACCTAGTTCTAGGTAATCTATTAGGTAGGTCTAGGTCAAGGTGAAAGTGTGATAGAGTTGTAAGATCTTCTAGTGCAGAGTTAGCTCTATGGATTTGGTTGGAAATAGTTGGTTGTTTATGTGTATGAGATCCTTTGAGGATGCTCTCAGGGTTGTCAACTATTTCAGGTGGGTCTGGGTTAGGGTAAGCTCTTGTATGAATGGTTCTAGAAGCCAGAATGTTGTTTTCTAACCAAGCAGCCTAACCCTACTTGTTACTTCTACGGTGGTTGATGTTGTTATGGAGGCCGGTCTCCCAATGGAGTCTAATGTGAACCAAGATAATCAGCAGGCCTACTGATCACCAGTGGAGTCTTTAAAACGTTTAGGGAATATGGAGTCACCAGGTGGAAAGGTTTAGGATGTTTTTGGAGGGTATACTGTCCACCACAGTACTTATGAGATGTCCCCTTTCAAGGATATCTTCCAAACACAGAAAACTCTAACCAGAGATTGACTGGGAGGGCATTTACCAGATATGTCAACTCTGAAAGATTGTGAGATCTGGAGGCTACCTGGCCCTTTCCATACTCTTTCTAAGAGTGTGGGAAAACACAACAAATGGTATAGAGGTTGATGTGTGAATAGGAGTGATTTACTGCCAACCTAACCATAGATTGTAGGTTTCTAAAGTTCTTATAATGTAGTAAGATGGATGGTATTCAGATTGTCCCCAGCGGAGTCGCCATTATATTGGGGTTCCCATGTTTTGGCCAGATTGGCAAGACCAAAAGATGAGACAACATCAAACCACTTTCAGACCTCAGGATCTAGCCCTCCTGGGTCTATAGAGGGATCTCTCTATGATATGTCAAAGGTATATGACTTTGAAGCTCGAGGTTTAAGATGTTAGGCTAGTTATAGGCACAGGGTTTGTTTGTTTGATTGTTTGTTTGGTTGCTGGTTATTAGGAAGGAAGGGTTCAATGTAAGACAAGGATGAGAAAAGAGGGATAAGGCAGAGGTGAAATGATCCAGAAAATATTCAAAACCATTGGGAAATGGAGTCAGGAAAGGATTTGCTTACTATCCAATGTGCAAGCTTTCAATTGGGCTAGTCATCTAAAACGTTGGATCTTAAATATGAATGTGTGATATGGAATGGTAGGAGAGAAGGAGACAACAAAGATTCAGGACACAAAATTAAAGACCAGCTGGTCGCACAAGGATCCTAGTGGACAAGGCTAACTCTAATCCCCAGTGTTCCCAAATCTTCCAGCTAAATCCTTAACAAGAAACATCTAAGAACTAATTCATTTAATTCATACATCAGAGAGCAGGCAATAACATCCAATACACTGGTTAAATTATCTGAAATCAATTCTTAGATCACACATATAGCAGAAAAAATCAAAGGCAAGGAGAGCATAAACATAGGGTACCTAACAAGGGTAAATCCTATGCCAATATTCTGATGCAAGCCAGTAGAAACGAAACGAAATGAATTAAACACAGAGATAGGAAAACATCACCGCTGCTTTAGATCAGGATCCAAAGAAATGTGCTTGCCATATTAAACAACAATACTAGTCAAGTACAACATTGCCAATAGCTGAATACTCAGTCTGAAATCATATTCCTCAGCCTATCTTATAACTTTACACGGAGACTGTGTCTCCAAAGAAACTACTTGAAATTCTTCTGATAACTGATCAACAACCTTTACAATGTGTTTCTTCATGAATTTATAGCTCCAGAGGAGCGGAGAAGGTAGGTGAAAAACTAAATGCAGCATTAAAAACTTCAGAGGAGGAAGGAGGCCGAAGTCCGCTCTGTATAAATTCTGAGCATTAATCTGGGACACCCTTGGGTGAAAGAGTGGTCTTCATCAGGTTTCCATTAACTCTAGGTATGTTTCTGATGTACTTGGCTGCAGTACTCTGTAGTACTTTTCGCGAATTGAACAAAAATAAATCGATGATTCAAGCCTGCCACGCTGTGCAACTAATGCTTCTGATAGCGTAGGACTGTTGTAGGGCTGAAAAATCTCTCTTGAACACAATGAATACTGAGACCATAATGTGTACTGTGTCCTTGCTTGAGAAGAAACATTCTGCTGATTTGAAACCCTGATGATATGGTTTTCTGCATGTTGTACCCTCTGTGTGATCCATGATGTCGCTAATCTGGTGCTTTTCCTCTAAATCCCTGAACATAAGGCTTATATATCTTCATTTGCGTGCCTTAAGCTCTCTGCTACTTAATTTAAATCTCTGACTGTGAAATCTGTGTGTTAATGGTGCGCGGAAATTTTTACAGGTTCAAACCCTGTTCTTTTAATGGAAGTCGTGTCAGAGCACTATCCCGGGCTTTTCTCCATGATACGATCTCTGTACACGCTCTTCCCTGCGTTTTCTGTCGCTGTGACAGAAACCCTGAATCATTTCGGCCATTTACTGTTGGTAACCCTGCAAAACACGAAAACCTGTTACGAAAAACATGTACGGGGGTGGGATGATGTGGACGACTGCGAGAAATGGCGAAAAAATTCAGAGGAATGGTGGAGAAATGCTCTGGTGATGGTTGGCGAAAAACAGTGGAAGGTGTCGAGGCAGACGTTTAACGTAAAAAACATTAAAATTTTAATCTTTGAATGGAATATAAAGGGGATGGGTGAGAAAAGCGATGAAGATACGTGGACGAATGACGTGGCGGGACCGGTCAACGACGAGCCATGCAAATGAATCTAGACTGTCCGATATCGGAGAAGATCGACGACGGGAACATGACGGAGGGCGATGGACAGTGAGCCAGGGGTACGGAGACCATGGATTAAACCCCTCACAACTTCGTTGAGCGATTACCGTTGGATGGGCTGCCCCAGATCGGACGGTTCACAGTGATATCGCTACGCATCCGTAGACGAACGATAACGTGCGATGAGGTAGCGGTTTTGAAATAGTGCACCTCACATGTGTCGATCGGTGAGTGGAATCGCCGCACAATGGGAAAATACTGCCCTCTTCCCAAAGGTGGTGTGATGAAAACTAGGCTGTTTCTGAATAGTGTCCACGGGCACGAGGACCACCAGGCGGGAATGAAGATTTGTCCATTGATCTGTGGGTAAATAGATGGCGATGGTGCAATCGGGGCGATGAACGGGGTATACCATGGGCGCTGCAGAGATAACACAGACCGTCCAATCTGCGCCGATCGACGATTGATATTGCCTCCGATACCAATTGAGATAAGCACCCTTTTGGTTAGCGTCTGGTTTCAGCGCCCAGGTCATAAGGTGGAAGAAAAGACGAGGGGGCTGACAGAAAGGTGCTAGCCCTATTATAATGTTTAAAGTGGGTTTTTAACCCATTTCGGTGCATTTTAAAGCCAAAGGAGGGTAGTGATAGGGAACAAAGGTGAGAATTTGACTAGACAAAGGGTGAAGGTGGGTTTTCAAGGGGATTTGGGGAGATTAAGGGGATTTTGAAAAAGGGAATAAGAGGTGAAAGGGACACTTTGCTGGGGTATAGGGGATAAATATAGACCTTTTGGAGCACAATTTCTGCAAACAATGAGACCTTATAAAGGGAGTCAGCAGAGGGAAATTTATCAAAGGCAAAGGCACAGGAGACTTCAAGGATGATGTTTCTTCAGCGGAGATGCATTCCTTGAAGGCTCAAAAAACAATTTAGCCCCCTACTTTTCTTTGTCAAAAATTTATAGGGGGGCTAACGGTTACGATCTTGCCCTTTTCCTAAGACTATGCAATCTTGTTTTCAAAGTGCCCAATAACTTGAAGTACTATGTTTAGGCGTTCTGGCATAGTGATTTGAGTTGTTTGTCTGTCTTAAGTGTATTTCCCCAAAGTCTGATAGCCATTTCCCAAAGTTAGAGAGTTATATATCTCTATGCATGGCTTGAATGTTTATTTCTATGTATTGATTAGCTTATAGTTACATTTCTCATGATTAATAGTTTTCCCTACCATGTTTATGTCAACTACTAAACTAGTTATGCTTGAAATCCTTTGTTGTTCACAAACTTGATGTCCATCTTACTCCATTTTACCCAAAGATCCTTTCTACCTCGAATCAAATCGGCCCTTCAACAACCTTGTATCACCGTCTGATAGCTTTCTTGACCTCTTCGACCCCATAGGCCAGTTGATATGACATATTTTTATCTATCTTATATCTTTGATCAGTTTCATCCCTCACAACCTAAAAACCAAAACAAAAGAACCTACTTCATAACTAGCCTAAAATCATAACATAATAAGCAAACACACAGATATCCCTTACACAAATAGAGAGAGCCCGCTCTGAGTCCAGGAAGGCTAGGTCCTTGGGCTCCAAAGATTGGTTTGATGTTACACTGTCATTTGGCTTGCCAATCATCCAAATCACGGGACACTAACATAATGGTGATCACAGTGGGACTCTGAGTAACAAACAAACTTAGATTCCCTAAAAATTCCAGCAGCCTTAAGAATACTATTTGATTGATTTATCCCACCGCTCACTAACATAATGGCGATCACGGTGGGACTTACTGAGTACACAACAGTCTAGCAAACTCTTGTAGATTCATTAGTCTTCAAAACTTAAACAGGAAAGAAGTCCATAAAACCATTTAGAGTAAACTTTTTTTGTTATCGCCACCCTAGCAAAGTGATGAAACAGGTTTAGGATACTTTAATAAACCATAGGCAGCACATAAGAACTCAGAAAAACCCCAAAAAAATCCCTTAGATTGGTTTTTGTCAGTATTGGTGGTGGACCATACACATATACCTCAAAACAAACTAAAAATCCACTTGGCGACTCCACTAGCCTCCAGTAGGCCTTACTACTTTACTAAACTCTAGGCTACTATCCAATTGAGCCACCTCATCGCCACACTAACATAATGGCGATCACGGTGGGACTCTAAGTAACAAACAAACTTAGATTCCCTAAACATTCTAGCAGCCTTAAGAATACACTCTGATTGACCTATCCCACCTCTCACTAACATAATGGCTATCACGATGGGACTCTGAGTACACAATAGTCTAGCAAACTCTTGTAGATTCTTTAGTCTTCAAAACTTAAACAGGTAAGCAGTCCATAAAACCATTTAGAGTAAACTCTTTTTGTTATCGCCACCCTAGCAAAGTGATGAAACAAGTTTAGAATATTTTAATAAACCATAGGTTGCACATAAAACCTCAGAAAAACCCCAAAACATTCCCAGATTGGCTTTTCCCTAGTTACTGGTGGTGTACCATTGCTACGTCTTTACAAAAACAACCAAGTTTCACCTGGCGACTCCACTAGCCTCTAGTAGGCCTAAAAACTCCATAAAAGACCAAAAAATTCATAAACCATACTTTTCTGTTTACTCATCCTTCCAAAAAATTAAACTTAGGGTGGAAACTCTGTAATTAGTGACAAACTAAGTATAACTTGGAGATTCAGAAAAACCTCACCTAAACATAGGAGATAAGCAGAAGTCTTCTTGCCAAGAGAACCATTAGCTTGTCCATACAACCTAGAAAACTATTGAAATCAAGTGAATCACTTTTCTTTGCAAGTTTCCATCTCAAAGTTTGCTATAAAACTTCTTCCCAAAGCATCTTTGATAGTGTTGGTGGTAGACCATAGTTCTCATAGAAATCCACCTGGCGAATCCACTAGTCCATCCTTTTTGTTTTGACCATCCTTCACATTAGTAAAACCCCAGAGAGGCCATCCATCTGAAACATGCACAAATACCATCCTCTATAAACTCTAGACCCGAAATCTGGCTTCACGAAGAATCAACACCAGATCTCATCCAGACCCAAATCCCCCTATCATAGTAGATGACCCAGAGAAGATTCTGTGGCAAGCTTCCGAAACTGGAAATTTAGCTACCGATAGGTCCATCCGTAAAGCAAGATTAGTACCTGAACATCTCACTACCTTGCAGGATTCCCCCTTTGACTTAAAATCAACAAAAACCCTTTTTAGAAGCAGGTCACAAAGTAAGATATACCTTGACGATCTTGAGCCCCTAGATCTGCCACAAAGTCCAAGTAGAGAAGCCTCACCTACCACACCTCCCGACTTTCAGCTTCTCCATCACTTTGGCTCCTACCATCCCAGATCTACTCAAAATCAGATCACTAGTCCAAGTACATCCACCACACCTATCCAAACCACTATTGTTCAAACCACCTCATCTCATCCCGCAAGCCCTCATTTTGTACATCATCCATTAGCTCCCGTCATGGTAGCTTGGTATGCACCCTTGGTGTTGCCACAACCTTTGGCTCCCTTACAAAATGACTATCAAGCCAAAATCCCACACTTTACCGGAGTTGAGACTACCACATCTCAACAACATGTAGATAGGATTAGCAATTCCTTTGAATACATGGAAATAGAAGACGAGACCATCAGAATGAGGATGCTTTCCCAAAGCCTGGGCAGAGAACCCAAAAAATGGTTTAAGAGCTTAACTCCAAATAACATCCACAATCTCCCAGAACTCTACCAAACCTTCATAAACAAGTGGGAAATCTAAATGAACCCCATTCAAATCCTATCATAGTATAACGATCTAAAATGAGAAAATGGGGAAAGTGTCCAGGGATACTGCATTAGGTTCAATAGTGTGTATAACGCCCTCCCACCTCACTTCAAACCCCCACTTGGTTTGGCCTTGGAAAAATTCCCTGAGGGTTTTGACCCAGACATGACTTATCAGCTAAGAGACAAGGACCCCCCTACCCTAGAAGAAATGCAAAAAGTGGATATAAATGCAGAAGCCAACTTAGCCGAAAAGAGAGCTATGATAAGAGCAGAAAAGGGAGTCACCTACCATGACGAATTTACCCCCTCGGTATTTTCCTTAGATCCTAGAATAGATGGCCTGGTCAAATCCATGACAAATATGTGGGAAAAAATGAGTGAAAGAGCACCTCTTAAGGACAACCAACCAAACCCTCAAAACCGGAACCAAAGCTTTAGAAAAGACCAGTCTCAAAATAAACCAAGAGGAAAGGACCAGCAAATCAGACCATCCTTCTGTGAGAATTATGTTGATGAAGATGATAGGGATACTGAACCCATGGATGAAAATCATTTGAACCTCATAGGTTCTGATAACGAGAGTGAGTTCTACCTCACGGCAGAAGAACAAGAGTTTCTCTCTCCATATCAGGACGAAACCAACTATGAAGATCCCGAAGATCCTACCATAGATTTTCAAAATGCCATTATAGAAGCTCACAGGCAGTATAACCTTAGAAGCAGAAAAAACCAAGACAACTCCAAGAAGGGTAGTCCTGACACTGCTAAAACCCCTGAGACCATCCTTAAAAAAGCCATGGATAGCAACAAAATTGTGGTCAAGAAAATTGACCAAAACAAAGATAAAGCTATTCAAACAAGTCTTGGCTCAGATACTCCTATTACCTCCACAAAGAATCCTGAGATGGCTGTGTCAAACAAGGTCTCGAACCAAAGTCAGCAAATTAAGAACATGGAGAAAGTCATGTCCGAAAAAGCTGAAACGAATTTGTCCAAACTACAAACTCCTTTTAGTTTCAAAGGGGAAATTTCCAAAATAAAAATAACCATACCCCTTACTGAGCTAATAACTGTAGATAGGTATAGATCTCAAATATTCAAAGTTTTTGATATAGGAAATGAGGCAGATACTTTAAATCTAACTTATGACAAACTCGAGCTCTTATTCAGCCCCAAAATAGAAGGTGAATACCAAGAAGGAATTGTTTCTCCTTTCTATGTGAGTTTGAACATACGAGACAAGATATTACATAATGCCATGTTAGATTCTGGTGCCTCCCATAACCTCATGCCTAAAGAAATCATGGAAAACCTGTGACTAGAGGTAACTCAACCTTACAAAAACATGTACTCCTTTGACTCAAGTCAGGTCAAATGTCTAGGTCTAATAAAGAACCTGGGTTTCGCTTTAACACAACTACCAGCAAAAAACCTAGTCATGGACGTAGTAGTGGCCGATATCCCTCCTAAGTATGGAATGCTACTATCAAGGGCGTGGGTTGCCAAAATACAAGGTAACCTTCAAATGGATATGTCATTCACCACCATCCCATTTTTCAACCAGACTAGGATATTATACCAAGAGACTCACATGAAATACATGGTTAGCAATCGGGATAAGCCAAACAACATTCCCATTTATTCCATTCATTCCAATTTAGATTCTTTTATCTTATACAATGAAAGTGATATAAACAAGCAGATAATAGAAAATGAAGAGGTTTTCAAACCATCAAAAACGCATTTCCCATTACTGGATGTAGAGACTAATGACCAAAGCTCCAAGAAACCTGAAAAATAGCTTAGTATCATGTATGAAAAGGAAGCTCTTTGGAGTATAAGCTTTGACGGTTCTTGTGGCAAAACTGGTTCGGGGGCCGGCATCTGGATACACAATACTAATGAAGGTCATTCTTTCAAATTAGAATTCCAATGTACTAATAACATTGCAGAATATGAGGCCCTTCTCATTGGTCTGCACATACTTAAGGACTTAGGCGCCAAGAAAGTATCAGCCCAGGGAGATTCAGAGCTTGTAATCAGGCAAATCAAAGGTGAATATTCAACAAAATAACCCAAGACTAAGAGAATACAGGAATGTGACTTTAGACATCCTCAAAACTTTCGAGAAGTATGAACTCACTTATATTCCTAGGATTCAAAATAGCCTAGCAAATGAGCTCGCCTTTGCTGCAAGCAATGGCCAAATACCATGTTTAAGTGAGCAATATAGTATTCAGGTCAAACATCTCCCTACAGTACCAGATAATGTTGACCATTGGCAAATATTCAAAGATGATGATCAAATTGATGATTTCTTACAATCCAGGAATGAATTTGAAGTAACCAAAATAGACTTAGAAAATGAAGAAAAGAAATTCGGCCAAAATCAAGACCAAGAGCCAAATCTGCCTTCTTGGACGAATATAAACCTGATATATCATTCACATGGAACTGAGATAGGAGAGGACATTGACCAAAGAGAACTCGAAGTCTTACATTGTGAAAATGACACCATACCCAGAGGGCTTGTGCCTTTAGAGGAATTGTTTGATTTTAACGATGTGGCCAAAAAGCCAAAAATGGAATCTACTGAGGTCGACATAGAAGAATATAACATAGGAAGCTCGGAAGAACCTAGAAAGATCAAACTATCCAAAACCCTTCCGCCTCACATAAAACATAAGTACATCAAGTTATTTAAAGAATTTAAAGATGTGTTTGCATGGGGATACCAAGATTTGAAATCATACGACACAAGCATCATTCAACATAAGATCCCCCTCAAAGAAAACCAGAAGCCTTTCAAACAAAAATTAAGAAGGATAAACCCAGTGTTGCTACCTTTGGTTGAAAAGGAAATCAAAAATATGTATGATGTTGGGATAATAGTGTCCCTCCGGTACTCTTAGTGGGTCTCAAATCTAGTATCAGTTAGGAAAAAGACCGGAGAAATCAGACTCTATATTGATTTCCGAAACCTAAATAGAGCTTGTTTAAAGGACAACTACCCCTTGCCCAAAATGGACCACATACTTCAAAAGGTAGTAGGTGCTAAAAGGATCTCATTACTTGATGGTTTTTCTGGTTATAACCAAGTGCTGGTTTACCCCACTGATCAACACAAAACAGCTTTCACCACACCTTGGGGCACTTTTATGTACGTTAAAATGCCTTTTGGTTTGATGAATGCCGGTGCCACATTCCAAAGAGCCATGGACATAGCCTTCTCAGAAGACATAGGTTATTTCATAGTCATATATCTTGACGATATTACAGTATATTCCAAATCAGATGAAGAACACCTGGTACACTTAAGAAAGGTTTTTAACAAATGTAGAAAATATGGTTTATCCCTAAACCCCAAGAAAACACTCTTCGGTCTAGAATAAGGAAACTCCTAGGTCACATTATTTCGGAAGAGGGAATAAAAATAGACCCCCAGAGAATCGAAGGCATATTACAAATAAGTCACCCCAAAAACATAAAGGAGTTGCAATCCTTTATCGGAAAGATAAATTTCTTGAGAAGATTCATCCCAAACCTTGCTGAACTCCTAAGAGATATCAAAAATATGTTGAAAAAAGAGGTCTGGGTTAAATGAACTACAGAAGCCAAAAAATCTTTTGAACTAGTTAAAAAGGCCCTAACTGAAACACCAGTATTGATAAGTCCTGATTTCACCAAAGATTTTTACATTTTTTCATTTGCCTCTGAACACACAATAGCTGCTGTATTGTTGCAAAAAAACGCAACAGGGCAAGAGAAACCCATTGCCTTCTTCAGAAAATCCCTAGGAGATGCTCCCTTGAAATATAACATCATGGAAAAACAGGCATTCGCATTGGTGAAAGCACTGAAAGATTTCCGAGTTTACATCTTGCATTCTCATGTCATCGCTTTTGTCCCTAATACCGTCGTCAAGGACATATTAAACCAAGATCCCGATGGTAAAAGGGGAAAATGGATCGCTATCATCTTAGAATATGACTTAGAAATCCGACCTACCAAACTAGTTAAAGGACAAGGACTTGCAAGACTAATGGCTGAAACCAACCTCCAAGCTTTAGATATAAATTTTGTTGATGCCTTAGAAGAACAGGAAGAATGCACAGCCCCTCATGTTGAACAAGTGTTTTTAAATTCACCTTGGTATGCAGATATTCTTTATGTATTATTTTATCTAAATGCTCCTCCAACTTTATCAAAGACAAAAGCAAGATTTCTTAAACAAAAGTCTTTAAAGTTTTGCATTATAGATGGATTTCTGTATTGGAAAAATCCCACTGGTATGCTGCTTAAATGTTTGCTTGAGTCTGATGCAGAGAAAATTATGCACGAAATGCATGAAGGAGAATGTGGAGGCCATCTCTACTGGAAAACTACAGCGAACAAAATCCTTAGAGCCGGTTATTATTGGCCTACCTTATTTCCTGACACTCACAAGCTAGTTATGACATGCCATAAGTGTCAAATTTTTGATGGCAAGAAAAAGCTTTTACCTTTGCCCTTACACCCCATCATAGTCGAAGGACCCTTCCAGCAATGGGGTCTAGATTTTATTGGGGAAATTCACCATTCCTCATCCACTCAACATAAATGGATCCTTACTTCCACTGATTACTTTACCAAATGGATAGAAGCCATACCTTCCAGGAATGCCACCGATTCAGTCATCATCAAGTTCCTAGAAACCAATATCCTATCTAGATTTGGCTGTCCTAGAAAGATCATTACAGATAACGTCGTTGCCTTCTCCTCCAAAAGAATGGTTGACTTCTGTTACAAATATCACATTTCATTAGGACATTCCACAACTTATTACCCTCAAGGTAATGGTTTAGCCGAGTCCTCTAACAAAAGCCTAGTCAACATCATCAAAAAACTTCTTGAACAAAATAAAAAAGCATGGCATGGAAAACTAGTACACGCACTATGGGCTGATAGACTAACCACCAAAAAATCCATAGGTATGTCTCCTTACCAACTAGTTTATGGCATAGATGCCATTTTCCCAACATCTCTAGGGGTTCCAGTAATGAAGCTATTGCAGGAAGTTCAAATAGAAGAAAATGACATGCAAAGAAGGGTAAATCAGACTATCCATTTACAGCAAACCAGAGAAGAAGTTTACCAAAAGGCTCAGTTAGCGCAAGACAAAATAAAACAGATTTTTGATAGAAGGACCAAGGAAAATGATTTTCAGATTGGGGACAAAGTGCTAAAATGGGATTCTAGAAGAGAAGACAAAGGTAAACATGGTAAGTTTGAAAACTTATGGAAGGGGCCTTTCATCATCAGCTCAGTTAGCGGAAACAATGCCTTTTTCCTGCAAGAACTTGATGGGACTGAAACTTTTGGAGGTTCTTTGAATGGCAGGACATTAAAGCATTATTTTTGTCAAGAGCTCCAATTTTAAAACATTTTCAATCATTGTATATACCATTGTTTGAAAAATAGATAAAAAACAGAAAATTCAAAAACAATAGAAAAATAGAAAAGAGGGCAGTTTGAAAAATAGAAAGAAGGCCCCATGTTCAAAAAATAGTCATTCAGAAAGCGCGCAAGCCTAAATTCCGCTACTAGTGCTCAAATGTCTTGTTCAGTTATCTAGCCTAATCATAGCTGAACATGTTTTAAATTTATTTGTTGATAAGTTAGTGAGTGGAAAAGATGGTCAACATTGTGTAAGCTTGACTTATCAAAGAGAGTAGATTAGGAAAAGATATTGGTTCCACATGCTCAAAACAGAACCAAAGAGGGAAGCGGGGATGAAAAACAAATTGTGCATCCTAGCCCTGTTTTTCCTAGTTTCCATTTTATGCAAAATAATATTTGTGTGCAGCTTGTCTTTCATGCCACAAGTACATGACAAATCAGATTGTCTTACCTTGATTTGATCATTTTTCAATTTCATGTTTAGACTAGAGAACAAAATCTTATCAAACAGCTTAACCTTGATAGTTGATCTAGCATAGGTAGAGTAATGAAGGAGTTCATCAACTAAATCTGAACTCCCGACAGATATAAGTGTAGAACTAGATAGGTTCATTTAAAAAAAAAAAAAAAATATATATATATATATATATATATATATATTGTCAAAGGGTTGCTAGTCCAAATGCACCCAAAAGAAGAAAAAATGTTAGGAAAGATAGTGGGGTAGGTAGAAATATCATTTATGCTAATCATGCTGTCAATTTTTAGAAATAGCATCAAGGAAGATTGAAATTTGCGCCAATGGATAAGGAACTGGTCTTCATGAGCCAAAGATCTGAGATTCTGGACACCTCGTGAAAAGGTGCTGCCCTCCCCAAATGGAGCCACTGTTAGTCATCAGTATTTTTCACTTGTTGGTGATGACTAGTTGTAACAGCCAAGTTTCCTAGTAGCTGATCTAAAAAATTGTCAAATTTGCAAGATGGAAAACACCCATAAACTTTTTTTGCCTTCCTACTTTTCAATCTACCCATGATGAGATGAAACCTCATTATCAAGCCCTATCTAGCCTCAGCCATACTAGCTTGTCCATCAGCCCCAAAGAAAACAGTCCAAATCTATCCAAAAAGTCTCCCCTAAGTTAGGTAGTGGCGCTTTAGGAATTTCTCCCTTGAAAAACTATCCTAAAAGCCAAAGAACCTCTATCTACTAACAGACCAGTCATAACAGACCTTCCTATTCTGAAAATAAGGTTGGTTATACCCTTAAGTCATGCCACTAATAAACCCTCAAGTCTCAGCAATACATGTACCATAGGTCAAACTGATTTTAGGTGGTTTTACAGTGTTTTAATGGATCTTTCAAGAACAGAAGTATACCAGCATTCCCAGAAGACAGTATTTGGTTCCACATAAGAAGACAGCTGCTTCTCCTGTGATTTTGAGCCTGGGATGCATCTACAGGGCAGAGAGTTATTTCATTAAGCTCCTGCTATCACAGTCACAGGTTAGTAAATTATGAATGACAAGAAGTGCTTTGCAAATACTAGCCAAACTGCTTGTGATGTCTAGAGAGGCACAGAGATATTTGAAAATCAGAATTACATGTCACAGAGAAGTGCCCATCTTGACTATTAACAATTTTTCATTCTTCATTTGCTCAAGCATGAAAAGGCAGTGAAAGGAAAAATAACACTGTTAAAAGCTGATGAAATGGCATCACTGAGAAAACCTCCTTCATCTATAAGCAGAGGGCCAGAGATAATGTTTTTTTTTAAGTTTTTCACTAACTGAAAAGGAAAAATTTAGGTACAGTGGAAGACAATTGAAGGTTTCTGAATAAAAATGATGTTAAAGGTAGAGGCAAAGCAATGGTGCTTTTAAAAATTATTTTCATAAGTTTCACTGCTATTGAAATACAATGTGAAGCTAATATGTTGATTATCAATGAAGAAATATTGTTAAGCAGATGGCTAAAGGAGTCAAACAATCTTGGTCACAAACTGACTTCTGCCATCAAGTATAAAGGAAACCACTATCAGTATGTTCATCAAACATTCTTCATTTGGTTGAAACAAAGGTTGAAAGGAAACTAGACATTTGTCAAAGTAGGCCTCCTTCATAAACAAAGGAAAGGGGCTCACCATTGTTTGAGGATGAAAAGAAATTATTGCATATGGCAAAGATTCCAAAAGGGACTGCTCTCAAAAAGGGCGAAATGAATGAATATTCATTTTTCTTGCAGACCCCCTTCACAGAAGAACAAAGGGGTAGCTTTCCCATGTTCCCTTTTCAAACCTTAGTTCATGATCCCCTGTTTTATCTCCTTAAAGTTGAAGACTGGATTATTTTTTCAATCTAACATTAGTTAGTGGCTTTGGTGATGGAGACCTTTTGTAAACAAGATTTTCACTTACAGTTTCAAATGAGTTTTTTCACCCACAGTCAAAAGAGAAGCTCAAACAACACCTGCCTGCTCAATCAGTTTCACAATGGGCATGATTACCTTCAAAGCATCAAGAGTAGAAACTGTCAGTTTAAGTTTTAAAAGGGTGAGCTACCTCCTTATAAAATGTCAAAGAAAACCTCACAGAACACAATGTGTCTTTCTGAGTGATGAGATATTTTTCAAACTTGTCAAAAGTGACAAAGAGGTAACCTAAACTTTTTTTTCTAAAGTAGACTTCGCAAAGGAACAACACAAAGACAAGAGGTGGAAAAAGGATATGGAAATTGCAGCTAAGATTTTCCCCCTAGTAAAAAAGGCAGTATCATTCAAAGGGCACATCTACAGTCATTCACATGGCTCAGAGCAGAATTTATTTCTACAGTATAGATATAAAAAGGAAACAATGTTTCACTCCTTAGTGAGAAACAGTGGAAAGTTTTTAGTTCTTAAAAGGGTTGCTTTACTTCAAAAAAGGGTCATGCCTACAAAGGAAGTGGTTCTTACCACTATGTCATTTATTTGAACAAAAAGAGTTTCGGTTATGTTTAAAAAAAAGGACAGAAGCTTCATGTTTTGTTTTAACCCAAAGGTATTTTAAAAAATTTTCAAAACCTTCATGAAGCACTTCAAAGAGTTATTGATTTTTTCAAATATAAGGGGTAGATTGACCATTGCAAAGGCTATTTTGAAAATTTAAAACACGAGCAATACTCCCCTAAACTGCTCCCTGACCGAAACAAGAAATTCTTGAGTGAAAATTTGCAGAATTTAAAGCTTGGAGACCGTGCGGTGTGCCTGGGGAAGTGCATGGCACATTCAGGAGTCAGTTTACGAAGAGGTTGTATTGCTGTGCGGTGTGCCTGTAGGCGCCGGTCATGACCACCCATCATCGACCCGACACATTTTCTACTACATGATGCCTTCCCATTTCAACGTGCCACACATGTTTTAATAGTCCAAATGCCTTCAACAAGTCTTGAAGCTTCTCAACTCTTCAAGCAAAGGCCACCATCGATCTTCGAGGTATTTTTTTTGCCTTCTTGGTATATTCAACTTTCTAAAATGGTGATCAATGCTGTGTTTTTTTTTCAAGACTAAGTGGTGGCGAAAAAGTGGAGGTCTTGGTAGGAAAATCAAAATGATTTGTTAAATTTATTGACAAAGTTTGTTACGGTGGGAGGCTAGTAGAGTGTTCATATTAGTTTCAACAGGCCTAAAGTTATCTTCAAGACAATGATAAACCATAACCTCTGTCAGCAAAATGTAATGGAGAAACAGTGGTAAGGAGGGTTGAGTGTTCAGTTTAAAATCTGAGATTGTTGTGGCTATGATTGCACAACATTGACATAGTGAAAGTGGTGTGTTTATATTGATGTCAAAAGGCCTAAAAAACTGCCCTCAAAACAGTGTTACAAAGTGAAGAAATTTTTGAAAGGAACACACAGTGTTCCTAAGTTGAAAAAGTGAGCCTAATTTAACAACAGTGATCATGCATGAATGACTTTGTCACTTTCAAAAGTTTTCTATGTGTGGAAAAAAAGAAAAACCAATGCCTCCTTTGATCCATGAAACAAAATTTAGTAAGTGAAGCTGTCAATTCAATTTGAAGGTGTTTTGTCTAACTGTGTGTGAGAAATAGTGAATACAAGGAGGGTTTTTTTGATTGGGAGGAGTGTTTTGCCTCTGTCTAAATACAAGGTTGTCTTATTTTTATCAAAACATAAAGGATCCTTGTAAACTTACCCAACCATAGTAACAATTTGATTGTGTGCTTGTTATTTTGATAACTATTTGTTGATTGGCATACAAAGGGAGACAAGCAGTGATTTGTAAGGAGCAGAGAGCTAATATTAAAGAACCATTTCACACAGCATTTGAGGCATTTTCCTTGGTCAAACAGTGACTAACAAAGAGGACAGAGTTGTGTTCTTGAGAAGAAATTTCCACAGGCTATTTAAGGCAGTTTGGTGTTGCAGAGAGCATTCAAAACAAGATGCCTCCCAGGCAGGATAGTAGAAGTGGCTTGCACAAGAGATTTGAGCCTATTTCCACTGAAGAAGTGAATGCCCACCCATCAGTCTTGTTCAATTTCTATGAGGTTGGGTGTTTAGATTTTTGTCAAAGAGTGCAATAGGTGAAGAGCTTTTCTCCTTTGACACATCTTTGTGCTTTTAGGTTTCAAGACAAGCATTTCCAGTTGGCAAGCCTAAACTTCAAATTCTCTCCAAGGTCCATCTCCAAGGCCACTAAAATCCCTTATATTGGGGAGAAGTGTTTTAAACAAAGCTACCTGAACTCAGAAGATTACAAGCCCTTTCTAAAGCCTAACCACACAGATTCATGTCCTACCATTTTCCCCTTCTCATATCTTTTGACTAGCTACGCCCTCCTCATGAAGATCATCATGAAATACTTCACTTGTGAGGGAATATTCTATCGAGTCTATGCCTATCAGATTCGACTACTCATACATTTCACTAGGGCCAAATTGATAAATCTTCCTTTCTTCTTCCACAGGAGCATTGAGAAAATGGCCTCCACTGTCCAGAAGAAGCCTCCTTCACAACAAACAGCCTGCCTCTTCCATCACAATCTCATCAAAGTCATCATTCTTCATCAGCTTGAAAAGAGAGAGGTCTCTTGGGATACTTTCATCACCCATCCAGATTTCTCCACTGTCCCTCCAATTCATACATCCCCTACACCTCCTACTCACAATCCTTCACCTTCTTCTAGCATACCTATTCCCAAAAAGCTCAATTTTACCACAGAACAAACAAAGGAGCCTGAAGAAGGATAAGAGCATGACCATGATGAGGAAGAAGGACATGAGCAGGAAGAGGAAAGTGATGATGAGCAGCAGTAAGGGGATGAAGAAGAAAGTGTTGATGAGCAGCATCACAGTGAGACAGAACAACAAGGGCATGAAGGTGCTGAATAGGAGCAGCATGAAGGTGATGAACAGGGGCAGCCAAAAGATGCTGAATAGGGGTAGCCACAACATGATACACATCAGCTACAGTAATATGAGCAGTGGCAGCCTCAGGGTGATGAACAACAACCTCCTAAAGAGGAACGACAACCTCAAGAAGAAGAGGGGCAACAGGATAAAAAGTTGCAACACAGTGAGGAGGACAGCCCTCAAAGGGAAGTGCAAAAGGACATCCAAGGCATCCATAAAGAACTCCGAGATAGTGGCAAAAATGAGGGGCAAAGTGACAAGGGTAAAAATCCCATGGAGCATGTGCTAGCTGCCTCTCCTAGGCAAGGGGCCATGCTCTCTTCTATGAAAGTCGCCAAGCCCCGGACAACAAAAAAAAGGGTCTCTAGAGTTGTAACTGCAAATGTGACTAGGGCCCTCCGAAGCAAGGGAAAATTGCCCAAGAAACCCATGGTCAAATTTCCCAAGAGGAAGAGTACTAGAGGAGCCACCCAAAGAAAAGGGAAGGACAAGGAAGAAAGCAGTCATGAATAGGAAAGGGAATTCGACATCATCCAAATCCAAAGTGATGATAGTGATAATGAAGCTCGGATCCTAGAAAGTCTCTTGATCCATAGAGAAAGCCAAATTGATGCCTTGAGGGCTGATCTTCATAGAGCTAGAAACTTCAATCACTTTTTGCAAGTCCAAAACAAGAAAATGAGTGTCCATATGGTTGTATATGAGACACGGGCCATCCAATACAAAAAGGAGGCCTCCAAAGCATAGGTGAGATTGGAAGAACTCATGGGTGAATTCGAGGAAAGTGAAGGTGAAGATCAGCCTAGGCGAAAGAGGCCAAGAACCATGGGGCTAAAAAAGGCCCTTAAGAAACAAAAAGAAGAAGAAGATGCCCTTCTCCAATCTACCCCTCTCACTGCATTGTTCAAACAAGAGATAGAGAACAATTGGGAAGCATGGCTTGAGAGAGTTAATGATCACTTGGATAAGAAATCGTAGAAGGCAAACAGGGACTTGGACCTTCAACGGAGGATGACCGGGCATTATAAAAATCTCAATCAGTTTGCCCGACGGAAGTTGAAGGCTGCTCAAGAAAAACTCAAAGAGGTTAAAGGGAAGCGCCCGGCACAAAAATTGAGGAAAGACACCTCAAGGCTCCAAATTTTTGCCTCTGCTTCACAACATGTTGTTGAAAACCCTTGAGGGGCATGCTCACCAATTTTGGGCGAAATTTGACATATTTTGGCTTTTTGTCATTTTTGGGTTTTTGGCCAAAACTCATGGGCATCACCATTTCAGTTTGGAACATCATCAAAGGATGAAAATGGTATCATTGGATGCCATAATTTTAGGGGCACATACTCAGAAATTTTCAGAATAATTGAAGATCTTCT
>JAXQQM020083110.1:0-20450 GCA_034641835.2 Pinus albicaulis
AAATTGTCATCCTGACATTCTTCTATGTGTATGAGCTCATTATTACTCATACTTCTCCCTTTGCAAGTCTAACATATCGGTTCCTCATATCAAGCCTTGAAAATCAGAGAAATGTTCCTAAAAATCTCCTAAACTTTGGTGTCGCACTTTCTCTCTATCTTGCCTGCGGTCCCGCACCTAATGTTCAGCTCTCTTGCGTACCTGAACGCACTTTATCTGTGTTAAAGGTGCGGACCCCTGTAAGATCAAAAAGGCACAAGTAAATTCCAAAAAGCTCAATAAAAGTGAATTCTAGAAGCTTCCAGAAAATATCTTGCGGTGATAGAACCGCTCTTATGAGGTGCATGTATCCCTTACCTTATGGAGCTAACCCCTTGATGTGAGGAGCTTATCCCTTTGAAGGAGGATTCTATCCCTTCATACTTGGAACAGAAAACCTCCTCTTTCCCACTATAAAAAGAGGCATTGGGTAGCCTCAAAGGGAGTTCAAGCTTTTAGAATATTTGAAGTTAAGTGTTGTTGAGATTTAGACTCAGTTAACTAAGAATTTTGTGAGGAGAGATTGCATACCTGTATTTGTCCTGGTTGGAGGAGTGCAGAGATTATCAAAGTAAAGGAGACTCCTGCTTCAGACCCCGGAAAGTCCTGTGCAACATCAAGGCTCAGGTTGTAAGGATTTTCTTCTTTTGAAATTAATACAAATATACTCATTTTTCTCAATAAGCTTTCAATCAATGGTTTATTTCATAGATTCTTTGATCACTATGATAAGCATGGTTTATGATGATTTCTATACAGGTGCTATGTAATATTTTTCTTGTTTGTGACTGCAGGTTTACGAGGAAAACTCCTTCAAGCGCGCGAGGGATAATAACGACTTCAAACAAGCGCTGGACATACGGTAAGTCTTTTACACCTCTATATAGCTTTTCATAGATCATATATTCTTAGAGAAAGATTATTTTATTTGGTTGTTTGTTGCTAGATGCTTTTAGTACTAGGGAGATCGGTCTTGTCCGCAAGATGGATTAATCCACACAACAAATTGGCGACTCCGCTGGGGAAAGAACTTGTTGTTTTTGGTTCTCTTTTATTTTGATTTGAGGAAATGTTTTCCTGGTTTTTTATTGATAGACATCTACCTGGGTAACTTAGGTTTTCTCTGTTTTTAAAAATTTTGAGATCTTTTATGTTTTTCTCTAATTTTTCCTGGGACTGCACTTTGCCTTCTTTGCACAGTGCGGGCAGTTTCACATTTTTGCTTTAGTAAACAGTGCGGTACCGCACCTGTTACTTCTGCAAGCCTGCGGACCCTGTTAAAATTTTGAAAAACTTTAGATTTCTTTCTTTAGTTTATCTTTATTTTTATTTATATTTTTTGGTTTCTACCCAGATTGATGATTTCTTCTGTCAAAATCTTTCTGTGAATGAATCTTAGCAGTATTGGTGTTTTGATGATTTTCTAGAAGTTTTGCATTTCGAATTGTTTTTCACTTGGTCTTTGTAGCGATTTGAAGCATTGACTGTTTGAAGTACCTGAGATTACATTGGTCTTTTGTATTTTTGTTGAATCTGACATGATTGTGAAATCATCCTTTATTAAGAAATAGAGTTACCTGTTTCTTTGCAAATCTTCGAAAATAAACTTTGTTATTGGTTTTTGAATTTCATTTTTTATAAAAAACATATTTGAGTGTTTTTGATCTGTTTGTTATTCTGAATGAATAGATCCTTAGTTTGCTGAATAACTAAGTAAAACATTCTTCAAAAAAAAATCTTAAAGCTTTTATTCAATTAGATTATTAAAGTTTGTAGATCTCAGAATTAGTTTTGTAGTTTTGAGTGCTTTTAAAAGTTTGTAGATCTCTTTTGAAGGAAACTTGTTTTGTAGCTTCAAGTTTTGAAAGTGAAAGGATTTTCTTATAAGCTTTGATAATTTGTTTCATTTTGAGTTATTGCTGAAAAGACAAAAATATTTTCTTTCAATTGTTCTTTATGTTTAAAGAAGGAATTGTTTTTTAAAAGAATTGCATTCTCCAACTCTTTCTTAATTATAATTTCATTGAAAGGAAACGATCTAATTATCATTCTTAGGTGCATTTTTAGTGTTTTTTGGAAATCGAGTCTTCACACCATCAGAGTTTCATTTCCGCACCCATTGACTTAAGAAACAACTCTTAAAAGTAACGCCTTAGGCTAGTATCTTGGAGTAGGGAGTAATTAACTCTCCAAGGTAGTAAAAACAAACAAGTAGAAAATATTGCGGTAGGAAATAAATCCAATTGTGACTTGTATAATCTGGGAAGCTTCTCTTAAAGAAGTCAATCACGAGATCATATCTGAACCTTTGAGACAATCAATTCTATTTCATTGGGGAAGATAGAATATTTTGCGCGCATTACAAACGGTAAACCTCGGATTATCCATTGTCGAGGAGCTTGGGGTCACTTGTCGGTAAACCTCGGATTAACCATGTCGAGGAACCTTCAAGGGGATTGAGCTTTGTTACTCTGCCCTTGCACATGGGATCGGATCGTAGATTGTTCCCCCAGTTATATTTGTTACTCTTGGTAACCTTAGTGTCCACAAACTTAAGATTATTTCCTAAGGTGACGGTGAAGGAAAGATCTCACTGTACCTGGAGCAGACGTCGACTAGACTCACTTGGACTCTCTGGGGGTTCTCTTCACACGAGATGGTTTTGTGAGGAAACTTGTGCCAGTCTGTTTCATTAAGCAGGTTGTCGGGGTAAGTGTTCCAACCGCCCTTTCTGTATTAAATTTCTACTAAGTTGGATTTCATCACCAACTAGTGTTTTTGGTACGGGAAGTTACTGTTTGTGTGTGGTTTGAAATCTTATATTTTTAAGCGTGTGACTCAGCTGTTTGTTTCTTTAGAGACTTTAGGTGTTTTCATTGAAATTTTCTTTGTTTGCGTGTGATTAGTTAAATATTTAATTATGGCGGAATTGCCGAGACAATCCCAGAGACTACAAGGGAAATCCTCTGAATATACACCAAGTCAACTTCAAGGGCTTCGTGCTCTGGTATCATCTAGTATCGGTAGGATTAAATCAGCAGAAATTGGGACTTCATCTATAGTTGTTCATCCCGATTATCAAACACCCATAACAGAACACATTCAAGAGCCGATTTCAGTTTCTGAAGTTACTGGTAGTATTTCTCCTACTAGTGAACTAGCTGACGAACCTGAAATCTCTGAACCTGAAACTGAACCTTCTGTTTTGGAAGCATCTTCCGGATTTATTACACCAACTTCTAGCGATCCTGGTTCACCTAGGGTAAGAAATATTGTCACCGACGATCTTCCATCTGGACTAATTTCTATTGAAGAACTTACTAATCCAGATGAAGAGTTATCTCTTCCCGATTCCCCTCAGTCTTTAAATCTTAGGGAACGTGAATCAGTTTTCTATAGCCCTATTCGAACTACTGCTTGGTATTTATCCTTAACAATTTTTTTAGAGAATCTGGGTCTTGCTTTTTCTCCACCTCGAGTTCCATTTCATCCAACACTCGGAGGTTACTATCCGTCATCCATTAATGCAGGAGAGTCATCCATGTTTTCCCAAACACCGGAAGCATTTTTACACAGTGGTCCTTCTGTTCCTTCGGGATATCAGGCTCTGTCTGGTACTTTCTCGGGAGTAGCTCCTCCACCGATTGAAAGCGTGTTATCATCTGGTTTAAGTGGAATTAAAACTGAAACGTCGAACGTAGAGCAAAACTTTATGATGTCTGGTAATATTCTGAATCTGCAACCTCAAAGTAGTCAGTTACCTCCTGGGGGGAAACCTTCAGGAATTCAGTTACCACCTGGGGGTCAACCTCAAGGTAGCTTTTTCCCAGGACAAACTGTGGAATCATATTATTTTTGGGGACAACCCCAAGGAAAATACATACCTCAAGGATATCAACCTTAAGGACAGTACATACCCCAGGGTCAACCCCAAGCTCACTATGCTCCTCAGGGTCCTTATCAACCCCAGCTTCAGTACACACCTCAAGGTTATCAACCTCAAGTTTAGTACCCAATTCAAGGTTACCAATAGCCTTCTGGTCAGTCATCTGTACAGGGAGCCAGAAATTTTCCACTTACTTATCAACCCTATGTTCAACCAGGTTATGGTCCTTACGTTCAACCTTCTGCGGGACAATACCCTGGAATGAATATGGTGTGGGATCCGTCCCAGTATCAACAGCCTAATGTGCAGTTGCCTTTTCAACCTGGACAGCCTTTGGTTTCTGGTCCAACCCAGCAACCTATCCAGCCTACTATTCAAACTCCTGCACCTAGTTTTGTTCAGCAGTCTACGCCTAGTACACCTCAGACTCCGCCTCAAACTGCTGCAACTACTGCAATGTATTTTCAACCTGTAACACCTGTTTCTGAAGTATCTGTAACCCCAAGTTCAGCTATCCCTGCATCCATGCAAATCCCTCAAGTCTCTGTACCCCAGTCAGGACCTTCAGTTTAGACTTCGGTTCAGATGCCTGCAGGACAAGCCGGTACAAGTACAGTTGTCACAAGTCAACCGCAATTCACGTATCAACCGTACCAGGGATATCCTCAATTCGGTCCCGGTTCACAAAATCCAAACTATCAATATCAACCGTGCCCTGGCTATACTTATCAACAGCCTCAACAACCCCAGTTTGGTCCGATTAATCCTGGTTTTCCGGGAGGTTATACAATTCCTAATGCAAATCCGATTCCCAGTTATCCTGGGTATCCACCTCCTGAAACTGCTTTGGCTACTCAAGGTTTTCGTGACCCTAACCATCAGTTACCATTTATTGCAACTTTGGATTTACCTGATTTGACACGCCTTACGAATGATCTGATTTTATATTATCCGTACTGGCCGCCAATGCCGCATAAGTTTCCCAGTGATATACCAAAATTCGAAGGTAAGTCAGGAGAGGATCCATCAAATCACGTCATGAATTATCACCTCTGGTTTGCGTCTAATTCAATCATTGATGATTCGATTCGCTTACGTCTTTTCCAAAGAACTCTTATTGGTCTTGCAGCCAAATGGTACATTGAGTTACCACGAGGCTCATTTAATAATTTCAGTCAGTTAGCAACTGCCTTCTTGACTCATTTTCAGTTGCCTGTCAGATACGAAAATGGCACAAAATTATTAACTTCACTAAAACAATCTACGTATACATATATTTCTGATCATATTCATGAATGGCGATGTAGAAGGCGTTTGGTGAAAGTTTACATTCCGGATCAAATTTTGGCAGAATGGTTTGTTAAATCATTGTTGCCCAAGATCACTGAAGATGTAGCTAAAGCTGGTGTTGTTACTAAAGAGCAAGTAATTTCTCAAGCTCAGTACCTTGACCTCGTTTATACGCAGTCAGGTACTTTACACGAAAAAATCCCCGACCTTCCAAAACAAGGTCAAATAGTTGCTGCTCCTTCAGGGTCTCATGCTGCTGATGGTATGATTGGTACATTCAATACTAAAAGCAAGAAGAAATCTTCAAATAATTCTTCTCCTATTATAACTTTACCAGATTCCCCGAAAGGAGAATCTTCCCCCAAAATTTCTGCTGACATTCATGTCGTAAAGACATCTACGGCTAAATCTAAATCCGGTGGTAAAAAGAAAGGGAAGAATAAAAACAAAAAGAATTCAAAAGAGAAAAATGATAAAAATGAATCCAATGACGAAAAGCGCAAACCTCGTTATCCTTGTTACATTTGTGATGAGGATCACTTTACTAAGGAATGCCCACATCGAACAGAGGTTGCAAAATTTGTTAAAGGTTAAAAACAACCTGTTGTCTTGAAGGATCCTTTTCTGACTCAAGATAGCAAGATGGTTGGTTCCTCCTTGACTACTTCAGAAGAACCTATTTTGATGATGTCTCATGTAAGGATTGCAACGCAATCACAGGATTATGGTACTAATAATCATGTTGATGGTAAAGAAGCAGAATCTTCTAGTGTAAATACATCAACTAAACCTCCTCCTATTTCTGATCCGCTACAGATCGAGAAACAAAATCCATAATTAATAATCAAACCGCCTGCTAAAGGTGTTCTTCGTAAATCAGCTTTCAATCCACATGTGAGAGCTGCTCAGAATTACAACATTGTTGAAGAATTAGCTATTTCCCCTTCAGCAATGTCGGCTTGTGAAGTGTTGCAATCATGCCCAGCATAGCGTAAATTGCTTTTGTCTGCTATAGGAGCTATAGATATTCATGATTCTAATCTTATAATCTTTGATTTAGAAAATAGTACGCCTCGCTTACCTCACCAAATGGCTTTCCAAATTCCGGTGTTAGTAAAAAACAGACCGATTTATCGGACTGTGATTGATGAGGGAGCTTCAACGTGTATTATGTCTATTCAGTGTTGGAAATCGCTTGGTTCTCCTACGCTCAACCAATCTCTGACAATTCTTAAAGCTTTTGATGGTCGAGGTTTCCACCCTTTTGGTATTTTGCAGGATTTACCCATAGGGGTCGAAGGTAAAATCATAAATCTAGATGTGGAAGTGGTTGATGCCCCACTAGATTACAACCTTCTTCTAGGTCACAGTTGGTCTTATGCTATGACTGTTGTTGTTTCTTCAGTCTTTCTACTCATAAAATTTCCATATCAAGGAAGGATCATTACAATAGATCAGTTTACTTATTTTTCTTCCGACCCAACCTCTACAGAAACAATCCAGCACGTTGGTAAAGCAGCTATCCCTTATAAGGATGTTGGAGTAGGTTTGATTAAAGATTCTGGTTTACTAGGAACTTTTTCCTTTCCTCCTCCTGATGTATCGCCTCCTACCACAACTATTCACATGATTTCATCAGACACTGTTATGTTTGATGATCCTTGGATCGTACCTTCCGACTCCGAGTTATATTCAATTGATGGCATGATGCCTTTGAGTCCATTTAAAGTTGCATACCAGGTTGAACAGTCACTTTCTGACCCCTCTTCAACTGAAATTGATCCAATGAATGGGATCCATGAGGAATCACTTTCTATATCTAGTTCAGCCACAACGGCATTTCCTAGATTTTTTCATACTGATGAGCAAATTTGTGAATTTTTGTCTGTTGATGATTTACCATGGGAAGATCTTCATCATCGATCTTCGTTTTTACCTGAACTAGATCACTTTGAAGATGATTTCGCTTCAATTTTCACTGCTGAATATGTCAAAGAACCCCAAAATCCATTGCAAAATCCTGATTCTGAGTTAAATTTGGAAAATATTTCTCGAACGGTTCCAATTGACATTTCGATAAAACCAGGAATAATTGAAAACATTCATATAGGTGCTTGTTGTACTAAAGATGAAATTCAAACTTATAAAGCCCTATTTCAAGAATTTCGTGATGTGTTTTCCTGGTCCTATGAATAAATGCCATGAATTGATCCGTCAATTGTCGTACATGAAATCAAGACTTACCCAGATACCAAACATGTTCGGCAACGTCTACATCAAATGCATCCTAGAAAAGCTGCTGCTATCAAAGAAGAAGTTGAAAATATACTTCGTGCAGGTTTCATTTATCCAATCCCCTTAACGGATTGGGTATCGAATATTGTTCCTGTGACTAAAAAAAAGGAACGATACGAGTATGTATAGATTATATGGATATTAATCGAGCTTGTCCCAAATACAATTATCCAACTCCCTATATCGATCAAATAATCGATGATTGTGCCGGCAATGAAATGTTTTCCTTAATGGATGGATTCTCTGAGTATAATCAAATAAACATACTCCCTGTAGATCAGCCAAAAACAACTTTTATTTGTCCGTGGGGGACATTTTCTTATTGAAAGCTACCCTTTGGATTGAAGAACGTTGGAGCAATTTTTCAAAGGGAAATGTCTTACGCGTTTCATGACATTAAGCACATTGTGCAGCCGTATCTCGATGATTTACCTGCTCATTCATCTCGCAGGGCTGACCATCTCACTCACTTACGAGCCATTTTTATGAGATGTTGGCATTATCAAATTAGGCTGAATCCACACAACTGTGTTTTTTGTGTAGAGTCGGGTCGTTTACTCGGATTTTTTGTTTCAAAGGCAGGGATTCACGTCGATCCGTCGAAGGTCGAAGCTATTGTTAAATTACCTCCTCCTTCGACTTTACGCCAACTCCAAAGTTTGCAGGGGAAAGCAAATTTTTTACGTTAGTTCATTCCTAACTATGCCGAGCTTACAAAGGGTTTTACCCGGTTGCTGAAACAGAACATTCCATTCTTTTGGGATGAGATCGCTGATCGATATTTTGATGCACTCAAACACGTGTTGACCCATGCACCGTTATTGCATCCTCCCAACTACAACCAGGATTACATTTTGTACCTCGCTACTTCTCATTCCACCATTGGGATGGTTTTAGTTCAAGAAGGTGAATCTAAAACTGAACATGTGATTTACTATCTTAGTCGGAATTTGCATCCGACTGAGATCAAATACACACATGTGGAGAAATTGGCCTTGGCAGTTGTTCAAGTTGTCCAAATATTTAGACACTACATCTTGTTATGCAAAACCACTGTAATTTCTGATTGCAACCCTATGATGTATATTTTGACCAAAAAACTGCTAGGGGGCAAGTATTCCAAATGGATAGTCATCCTGTAGGAATTTTACTTGGAGTTTGAAAAATCCAAGGAAAATAAATCTTTGGTATTTGTGGAACTAATGTGTGATTTCCCCTCTACTGATACTGAAATTGTGGCAGAAGAACTCATTGCAGACGAATCTCTGTTTCTTATCAGTACTCTAGATCCATGGTATGGAGATATTATTGTTTATCTCCAAACCCAATATTTTCAGCCTGAAATCTCACGGTCTCAGCGACGGAAAATACGCTTCAAATCCCAACAGTACAATATTATTGGTGATATACTTTATCGTAGAGGAGCAGATTCTGTTTTTCGACGTTGTCTTGTTCATGAAGAAGCTGAAAAGGTTTTAAATGACTGCCATTCTGGAGCATGTGGCGGTCATATGTCTGGGTATGCCACAGCCCAAAAGATACTGCGCGCTGGCTATTTCTGGCCGTCGTTATTCAAAGATTGTATTTATGTAGTCCAGAAGTGCCACAATTGTCAACTTTTTGATCGTAAGATGCGCACGCCACCCGCTCCTCTTCATCCCATAATTGCTATTGGTGCTTTCGCGAAATGGGGTATCGATTTTATTACATGTAACCCTCACTCGGCCGAGGGGCATGCGTATATTATCTTAGCAGTAGATTATTTTACTAAATGGGCTGAGGCGATGCCTACATTTTCGGCTGACGGCAAGACTGCTGCGACTTTCATATTTAATCACATAATTGCTAGGTTTGGTGTTCCTCAAACCATTATTACATATCATGGAAGTCATTTTCGGAATGTCATGATGACTGAACTAACAGATCAACTTGGCCTGTGCCACGATAGTTCCACTCTGTATTATCCGCAAGCCAATGGTCTGGTTGAAGCCATAAATAAAGTTTTAGTCACCATGATTAGACGAATTATTGGTATTCACAAAATGAATTGGCATTCCATGTTATTTTCAGCACTTTGGGCATATCGAACCTCAGTAAAAACATCAACTGGTTTCACTCCCTTTCAACTTGTTTACGGTTTGGAAGTTGTGTTGTCGATTGAATGCGAAATTCCGTCACTAAAATTAGCCATAGAATTACTCCCAGCTACGTCTGAAGAGGAGAAACGTTTCTTGTACTTGGCTTAGCTGGATGAGAATCGACGAAATGCTGCAATAGCAAACGAGGCTCATGTTAAACAAATAAAAGCCCAGTATGATAGAAGTGTTACCCCTTGAAATTTTTCAGAAGGAGACCTAGTCTTAGTTTATGATCAAGCCAACGATAAGCTAGGAGCTGGGAAATTCGTGCCCATGTCGCATGTTCCTTTCATTGTTAAGCGAAAGCTAGCAAAAGGGGCCTATGAGCTGATAGATTTTGACGGTGTCCCTTTAGATAAACCCAGAAATGGACTTTATCTGAAGCGATACTATGCTTGAACTTGGTGTGGAGATTTTTTATTTTAGATTAGATTTCTTTATTACTGGTGTGTCTTAGATTAGAAAAGCATGCCTATTTTAGAAGTGTGTTTTTTATCACTATTCCTGCTTATCTGAGTTTTACTCCTGATATTGCAGATGTCGACGTCTGTTCAAACCTACATTGGTTTTGTTGATGGTGCTTGTCGTAGTACACGGAAAATTTCTTTCGCAACTTGGGGTTATCTATTCACCCTCTGACGAGTTAGTATCCATGCATGGGGTAAGCCTTGGTCAAACAACGAATAACATTGCCGAGTATAGTGCAGTGATTGAGTTATTATCTGAATCCATATCATTTGGAATTCGGAGTTTGATTGTTAGGTTGTATTCTGAACTTGTTGTATTACAATTAAACAGAGTTTATGCCATTAGAAATCCAGTGTTATTATGGTTATTTTTAAGAGTTCGTCTCTTGGAACGTGAATTTGATTACATTGAATATCAACATATTCCAAGACATTTAAATACATTAGCAGATGCAGTTTCTTCTAGTATGATAAATCGACATTTGCAATGATCAAAACAGTAAAACAAACAACATCCATAATATGTACACAGATAGCCGGTAAATAGTGATATATCATAGTATAGAAGTGTTTTCAAAAAATATACATCGTCCTCGATCATAGGTTGGAAACACCTTATGATCGGCAAAATGATAACAAAAAAGTCAAAAATATGAGTCTACAACACGATCATCCCATCACTGATGGTGATCACGATAAGAAACCACTGCCTGAGCCACCCTACACAAGAACCTCCTAAAAGGTCGTAGAACACGAATAACATATCTCTGCAATCTGAGTGGGATCTCATTCATGTCCGTCTCTGAAATATCTAGAGTCAAACGCTCTAGATGATGCTATAAATCAGACAAGATTTCTGCTGATTGGACTACTGGGGCTGGTGCGGCTGCTACTGTTTGTCTTCTATCATAAGGCTGGAGATGGGCTGGTCGCCGTGGGCCCACATCTGCATTCAAATTTTTTTTGGTTATTAATTGTCAAGACGATCAAAAATAAAAAAATTAGAATTTAGAACTTGTTGAAAATGATTTTACCTGATTCATCCCATTGTTCCCCTATTGGGAGAGTCATCTCCTGGTCACCGCAGAAATCTATCCCGGCGTATGGAAAGTCCTTGATGACAAAAATTTGGCGATCCAGCCAACGAAAATATGAAGGATGAAATCAAACAATCTTAGCACCCTCAACACCGTGACGGGCCATCAATGCAACCCAACGAACCATCCTAGGTTCTTGGGGTCGACCAGCATCAACAGGAATACTCTATGGAGCTAGCATGGGTACCCTCTCTAGAGAAAAAGTGACCACGATGGATCCATATCCAAAGTTATTTAGTTTGAAATTTTTCGCTCTAGTTAGTTTGCCTTTAACATTGGCCAACACAGCTTCGCACCAGTTGAAAATGGTGCCCCGAAAACAGTCTACAACAATACGCATCTGGGAACTAGTAGCTACATGTAGTGCTGCACTCCAACACATTCTGGTAACAGTAAACACAATAAATTTTAGCTCGGGACGGATGATAGTTTTTATATCAATCCGTTTGTCCCTGGGGTCTGCCTCATCATTATAGAATTCTTGACAAAGACTAGTGACAGTTTGGCCACCCGGCCTAGTCCCAAACAAGGACAGTTGTTCGCCCCTCTTGGAAAAACTAGTTAGAAAATAAATATCCTCCAGCTCAATTTCGAGCCGGTGGCCACTGATAATGAAACACTGGTCCTGCACGTTCCACCTATTTACCAGCCATTTCAGGAGGCCTGCCTGTTCCCTCATGCCCTGAGTGGCCAAGAATTTATACAAACCGCATGCTCTTAATGCCTGCATTGTGGGAAAATGGAGCATCGTGGTGTCATCCACATCCTCATGCTCACGTTCTCTCCAAATCAACATCTTGCTGATCCTACAATGCATAAAAAGATATGTTAGAACAATCTAATTTGAAAATTTTTGGGCGCCAAAAGAGAAATTGGATTTTGAAATTTAAAAATGCAGGGACCGCACTTTTCCTTTGTACACAGTGCGTAGGAATGCACATGCTCTGTAGCAAAAGTGCGGACCCATGAATTTTTTCTACATAGGAAAAAGTCGGGGTCTGCAGGTCCCATGTGTGGCACCTGCGGACCTCCGCAGGCGATTTCTTAAACTATGTTTCTCCCTTAAAAATAAAATCTAAAGCCTAAAAATGAATTGTAAATGGATGAAAAGCAAGATTAAGAGGTCATGGATTACCTGGGACTGATGGTTCTCGATTTCGTCGGACGGATTTTCCAAAATCTTCACAAGAACTTTTTTACCCAAAAGCTTCTACTTTTCACTCTGAACTTGAACGGTAAAAATGAAGTAGAAAAAGTTCTTTTTATAAGTTTTTTCAAATAGATGAATTTTTAATTTGTTTATTTTTCACTTTAAAAAGGATATTTTGAAAGCATTTTTACTTATCTTAAACAAGTATGTGTAATGTTTCAAGTTTTTGTTCAGAAATTGGATTTTTTAGGAGAATTGATCATTTTTCAACAAAGAGCATACTTTTATCACTTTTTCGCACTCTTTCAAAAATTCACGAAAAATAAAAACATTGGATTCCTCTTTTAAGCCCTTTTCAGACTCTCTAAACATGAAAAGATTGCCAAGCACTTGATTATTCGAACTCATTAAAGTAAATGAATGATCGTCCCTTCAGTATAAGTTTACCCCTTTTACGGACTGAAATGGACTATTTACGAAAAAGGTATACGTTGACTAATTACGGTCAATAGAGTTCTCTCCCGCATTATTTTATCCTTTTTCGGGCTCGAGAGACTAAATTTACGAAAAATTACACTCATGGAGTTTTCTTAAGTTTTTTCTTCTGACTCCCTAAAATTGAAAAACACCGAGTTTCTCCTATACTGGACTCGTTAAAATTTAACAGTAAAGGACCTGTTAAATTTTAAAACAGGAACGAACCACTCCTTCTTAGGGTTCGAATCTTAAACTAAGCTGGACTCATCCGAAGGATGAGCTTATAAACAAGAAAATGTTATCCTCCTCAAGCTTGTCAAAAATAAAGAGGTACTTGCCAGAAATGGTGGGGGAAAAGAGAGAAAAATGACTTGTTTGTTGTATTTTGAATTTTCGAAAATCCAGTTAACCACTCTTGAACATGACACTTTCATTCACCTGGGTTGGGAAATCCTTTTCCTAACAGTTAATCAAACCTCATTGAAAGTCTTCATCCGGTTTCTGGGTATTAGCTTTGGGTCAATTGTCACCAAGCCATCTGCAGTGTCGTTATGTGTTCAAGAGGACAGTTCAAATAAACCATTCATCTGCAAAATATCTGTCATCCATTTTGACCATCCCTGAGTCAGTCCTTGCTGATATATTTTCAAAACTTGATCTATGATTTCGTGTTGTGGGCTTTCCTACGACGGATCACTTTCTATCGACGACAACTCATTATCTAGGAAGTTGATCCAGAAATCGTCAGTACCTTGAAATCTGCATGCCTCAATGGCAGGTTTCTCGCCTTCGATGACAGGTTGCATCATTGACCTTCGATCGAATGATTCCGTGACATGTTCGACTTCATCTCATTCATTCACATTTCATGGATTGTACTGAGTACTTTGAGAGCCATTGACATTACTGGTGGTTTCTCTCACACTTGTTAACAGTTTACATTATTGACTGGTAATCAAGTGGTTTCTACCATGTTCGACTTCAACACATTTATTCACATGGATAGAATTGTACTAGTTCGAGATGCGGAAATCAAGACCCTGGATCTAGTTTCTACCATCCAGGCTGCGAGGAATTTTTTTATCATTTATACAGTGGACTATTTATAAACAGATGGCTGCGTCCATACTGTGTCTACACATGTCTATACTGTGATGTACTCAAAATCATTCCTGTATCAGAACAGTTTGAATTAGTTTCTAGTTAGTTTTGATCTGAGTATGGGAATGCCTACCTCAGCGATGATATATATATATACTTTGCATGGAATGTTTTTACAGGTTCCGATTGGGGTGTCCACAGGATGATCCTTGAAATGATAAAGTACTGCACTCTTCATATATGACATACTTCAGCATCATCTATTCCAGACTTTGCACTTTAGGGGGAAATCTGTTACACTGAAAATTGTCATCCTGACATTCTGCTATGTGTATGAGCTCATTATTACTCATACTTCTCCCTTTGCAAGTCTAACATATCAGTTCCTCATGTCAAGCCTTGAAAATCAGAGAAAGGTTCCTAAAAATCTCCTAAACTTTGGTGTCGCACTTTCTCTCTATCTTGCTTGCGGTCCCGCACCTAATGTTCATCTCTCTTGTGTATCTGAGCGCACTTTATCTGTGTTAAAAGTGTGGACCCCTGTAAGATCAAAAAGGCACAAGTAATTTCCAAAAATCTCAATAAAAGTGAATTCTAGAAGCTTCCAGAAAATATCTTGCGGTGATAGAACCGCTCTTATGAGGTGCATGTATCCCTTACCTTATGGAGCTAACCCCTTGACGTGAGGAGTTTATCCCTTTGAAGGAGGATTCTATCCCTTCATAGTTGGAACAAGAAACCTCCTCTTTTCCACTATAAAAAGAGGCATTGGGTAGCCTCAAGGGGAGTTCAAGCTTCAGAATATTTGAAGTTAAGTGCTGTTGAGATTCAGACTCATTTAACTAAGAATTTTGTGAGGAGAGATTACATACCTCTATTCGTCTTGGTTAGAGGAGTGCAGAGCTTATCAAAGTAGAGGAGACTCCTGCTTCGGACCCCGGGAAGGCCTGTGCAACATCAAGGCCCAGGTTGTAAGGTTTTCCTTCTTTTGAAATTAATACAAATATACTCATTTTTCTCAATAAGCTTTCAGTTAATGGTTTATTTCATAGATTCCTTGATCACTATGATAATCATGGTTTATGACACTTTACACAGTGCAGGCAGTTATTTTTTGCTTGTTTGTGACTGCAGGGTTTATGAGGAAAACTCCTTCAAGCGCGCGAGGGACAAAACAACTTCAAATGTTGGACATATTTTAAGTCTTTTTACACTCCTCTATAGAGATTTTGTAACTAGAAACTTAGAGAAAGATTATTTTATCTGGGTCGTTTGTTGCTAGATACTTTTAGTACTAGGAGATCGGTCTTGTCCGCAAGACGGGATTTGTCTGCCTAACACAAGATCCTACTGTGATTTATTGTGATAACCAGAGTTGCATCAAACTCTCGGCTAATCCAGTATTTCATGATAGATCCAAACACATTGACATCCGGTATCATCATATCAGAGATTGTGTGCAGCGAAGAATCATGTTACTTTCATACATTCCTACGGAGGATCAGGATGCTGATATCTTGACGAAGGCGCTCACCAGGAGCAAATTCGAATACCACAGAGGCAGGATAGGGGTGGCAGATAATCCTTATCTTTTTGAGAGGGAGTGTTGAGATTGCAACAAGATGATGAGCTTAGTGGAAAGAAGTTGCCTTCACTAAGTGGGCCCGCAGGCTATTTTTGGCGCAAAGTCTATTTTTAGACTATGTCTATTTTTAGACATGTCGATCATATTCTATGAGTTGCAGGATGCTATTTGTGGATGGTTGGTCAAGTTGGAAAAACAGATGGACTTATATTTTTAGACATATTGGGCGGAATCTATTTTTAGATTGCCAGTCTAAAAATAGATATGTCGAATATTATTAGCTCTTAATAATATTTGGACTCTAAACATTATCTTATTCTCTTGGAGCACTTCAGTTAAGTGCACAGATGTGGCACAGGAGCTGACAGAAGGAATTACGCTATTCCCGAGGGTTAAGTGGAGCTATTGCATGGATACTTCAGTTAGAACTCATGTGACAGAGTTTGGTGGAGTTATTGAGGTAGTTGATGGAGTTGTGTTCAGTTTAACTGAGTTAAACATAGTTGAGCTAGTTGTATCTAGTCTAACTGATCGATACACTAGTGAGAGTGGTGTGAATTAATTATTAATTAATTCACTAATTATTAACTCATTAATCAACTGAAGAATACATCAGTTAACTACAGTGCATGGACAGTTTCAGTGGAGACCAGTGAAGAGGTAGGTGAAAGAGCAATGTGACTATCAGTTGTGACTATAGTGTTGCATGATTTGCAACACACAGTGGTTGGAGATGCCAATGAGGATTGCGTGAGCAAGGCTGGACCAATTCGAGTTCATTCAGATCCATTCTTCAGCAGTGATTGCGCAGTAGAGGCAGGCTATCAGGTGGCAGAGATTGGAGCATGTGATTTGCTAGATCGGGCTTGATTAGTGTGTAGCAATTGGAGATTGTACTGAGAGCTTGTGAGGAGCTTTGTATAATGATTTTTACATGATCTCTATGACATATAATATACATATAGTTGGGGGTTTTCAGCTTTAAGCTTTCCCATAAAATACTGTGTTCATATGTGTGATTGTTTATGGTTTTAATGTGCGCATGTGATTGTTTTTATTTCCGCAATTAATGATCAACGGTAGAAGAGATTATGTATTGTGCAATGGTTAAAATAGAATGATCAGGATAATCCTGTATAACATATCGCTTATCAAATTTCTACACCTCCCACAAGTGTAATGATAGGCCCTATTCATGTAACATCGCTCATGCATATCCCACAATTATTTTGTTATTCCTTTCTACAACCCTATTATATTATGGGTTATGGGGTACTATTAACTCCTGTCGAATTCCTTCCGATAAACATAAGTTCTTGAATTCATTCGGCACATATTATCCACTTTTGTTGCTCCTAAGAGCCTTCACTTTCCTTCCTGTGTCTTTTTCAACAAGTTCTTTGAACTCACAAAAATTTGAGAACGCCTGGTATTTCTTCTGCATGAAGAATATCCAACACTTGCGTGAAAAATCATCCACAAAAATCACATAATACATGTGCTTAGTTGTGGAGGCTGTCAAGAACAATCCACACACATCTGAGTGAACTTTTCAAGGATCGATTATGCTCAAATATTATTATCATGAAAGGGGGCTTTGTGTATCCCCAATGTACACTCTTTTCATGTATCACGCTTCTCAAATGCACCCTTGGGAAGTCCTGTTGAAATCTGTTGCATGATATTCAAAGATATATGGTGTATATGGCCCAATCTTCTATGCAATAACTCATTGATGCCTCGGCTTTGCACCTTCTCTGCTTTCGTGCTCAAGGAAACACAATCTTCTACATCCAATTTGTAGAGTTTATTTACCTGAACCCTGATCTTCTTCACTTGTCTCTTGGCTATGTGATGAAGGAACACCTTTCCTTTGTTAAAAATAACATCTTAGCCACGGTCTTCCAACTTATCAACTGAAACTAAATTCTTCTTCAAACCAGGAACATACATGACATATTTTAATGTGGGAGGATATCCAAACTCCCTCATAAAAGTAATAGTACCGATGTTGATCACGTTATACCTTCCATCGTCTCCCATCTTGATGTGCATCTGGAGGTCCTTCTCCTCCAATTCATTGAAGAACTCTCTTTTTTCATTCATATGGAATGAAGATCCACTATATAGGTACCACACACTACCCTTCACCGATGACACCATGCATGTAATGAGAGTAAAATACAAATAGAATTGTGAAGCAAATGGTTCACCTGCTGCTCCTCCTGAGGGCTTCTTGTCGGCCTTCTTGTGCGAACACTTCGTGGCATAGTGTCCCAGCTCGTGAAAGTGAAAAAATTTAATCTTCGATAAGTCATTCTTCTTGCCTGCCTGACCATAATGTGATTTGGAATGGGATGACTTCCATTTTCCTTTCTTTTCCTTTCCATCTAAGGCATAGTTATCCTCGTCATCATGCTTTGATGAGGATACATCTTTGGTGTTCTGCCGAATCTCTTCTTTCACCAAGTCAGAACACAAACGCTGCCACTCTGGCAGCTTATCCCTCCCATTTACAAAATCTTGATATTTGTGCCAGCTCTTGGGAAGGCTTAGAAGTGCTAGGCTCACCATATCGTCTTCGGCAACTGTAACACCAACACTTCCCTGCTTATCCCAATATTCGGTAAACTTGTTCAAGTACTTTGGTATTGTGTCGCCCTTCTCCATCTTGATTTTCCTGAGTCCTTCAGTGCCAACTTCCTAGGGTTAATGTTGTTCTAAAAAAATATGTTAAGGCCTTCCACATTGCATATGAATTTTCCTTTCCATGGAGGTTTGAGACAATATGATCTCAAACTCATTCCAATAGAATCCTTTTGGCCTTTGCTACGCATTTCTTACACTCTACTAGGTCATGTGCATCATCTGGAGTTGGTTTCGATATGTTCTTTTCAATGAACTACATCAATCCATTGTCCTCCAATATTTCTTCCATTCGGTCTCTCCATACAATGTAATTTTTTCTACCCTCAAGGGCATACTCGAGCCTCAAACCATATAACGCCATCCTGATCCTGCTGCTAGCTCTAGAGAAGAAATCTACAAAGCGTGTTCCTCCTGCAAGTACAAACTCATATTCTTCCCTTCTATAGTGATTTCATCTCGGATACCATGCAAAAAATCCACGTAGATTCAAACTTATAATTGTAATATGCTAAAACAATAGACTTTAATCTACTCTACCAATTGTGGAAACCCATTACGATCTCGAAATCACAAAGGATTCAAGAGGATGAATTACAATCACACATTACACAATTATTTCATGGGGAAACCTCCAGCTAAAAACCCTACTATCTATATATACCATTATTCTAAAAATATGAGAATATTACAATGCTTTTCTCAAACCAGAAAAACCTTTGCACTATCTCTATCTGTCTCACTTCTTCCTAGGCAAGCCTAGGCCAATGCTTAACTAATTTTCTGTCTGCTTGGATCCATATTTCCTTTTGTTGTTTCCTTGGGTAATTAGCCCCTATTAATTAGGGAAATTCCCAATTGGAATTGTGCAATACATATAGGGGCTTCCTCTGACTGCATGCACCACTTGTACAATTTGGATGATTATACAACTAATAGTACATTGCCCTGGAACTCCAATCTCAACTGGGTCTTTCTCTGATCTAACATACATGGGTTATTTATGGTAAATTTTTTAGTTATCTGATTGATCGCTCAATGTGGTTCAAGTTCAAGTTCCACACTTTGACCTCTCACTAGTTCTGCTAATAGTTGGAACTACTTAGACTGAATATAACTCAGATAAACTGAGTTAGTTAATTACAACTCAAAATAAACTCAATCAAGGCTCTTATTTTGCAGGAGCCACTCTACATGACTCAAGTTAGACCGTAAACTCAAATTAACTGAACCAACTAAGTCAAACTAACTTACTTAACTCGTACAAGTTGTCATGTGATGTGGAATTACAATTTTATTCTAATTTCATTCAAGGGAAAATTAAATTATAATCTTTCTTGGTGTCATTTTCAACATGTCAAAGGCCCTTAATTAACCCTTTCCCCACTAGAAACCCTTACCACTTCTTGTTATGGTGTGGATTGGTGTTGTTACTGTTGAAAATGAGGTTATGAATTTCCTCAAGTAATGTGTTACCCCAGCAAAACTCCTAATCTTAAAAACATTAGTAGGCATTCTACATTTCATGATGGCCTCCATATTGGCGGGATCTATCTTCAGCTCTCCTCCACCTATCACATACCCCAAATAAACCAAATATTTTTATAAAAACTTACACGTATTGATATTTTCTAGCATTTGGTGATTTTTTAATGGCTATAGCACCTGTGTCAAATGTGAGATGTGATCCTCCTAGGTAGAATTGTATCTTAATATAGCATCCAAATAGACAATAAAAAATGAATCTATAAAAGGATGCAATATATCATTCATTAACCTCATAAATGTAGTTGATACATTACACAAGTTGAATGGCATGACTAACCAGTGATACAAACCTTGTTTGGTTTTGAAGGTAGTTTTCTATTTGTCTCCTTATTTAACTCAAACATAGTGATATCCATACTTTAATTCTAGCGTGGTGAACTTACTTCACTTTCTACAAATGATCTATTATCATTTATCCTGGGCAGTGGGTATCATTTTTTAGCGTGATTTTGTTCAACACCCTGTAATCAATACACATCCACCAAGTCCCATCCTTCTTTGGCGCAATGATGATGGGTGACCCACATGGTGATGTACTTATTCAAATGATTCCCTATTACAATAGTTGTTGAAGGTGATGTAATCATTTAAATGACGCCCTATTCCAGTAGTTTTTGAAACTCTTTCTTCACCTTACTTTCTTCTATAACATATTTTCTATATATCCCAATGTTTGGCACTTTAGAGACTGGAAATAGTTATATATAATGTTCCACTTCCCTCTTGGGTGG
>JAXQQM020077478.1:0-26164 GCA_034641835.2 Pinus albicaulis
ACTCATGTGCATCGTTCCACGTGACAATATGTAGAGAGTTTTTCAATGACGTGGAGGATGAAGATATGTAGATGCACATCGAGATGGGAGGACGAAGAAAAGGTACAACGCGATTAGGATTTGTATGATAGCCTTTAAAAATGAGTTGGGATACCGTATTAGACTCAAGTATGTAATGTTCATTCTAGACCTCAAGAAAAATATCATCTTTGTTGTAGTTTTCGAAGAATGTGGCTATGATGTGATTGTTACACAGTAATTTGTCACCGTCCCTACCATTCCCCGTCCCGCACAATGGAGGACCCATTTTGTGACCTGTGAACATTTTCATGCCTTGAAAACATCATCAATGCATTCCTCTAAGCATGAGCTTCATTTTCCCTAAAGACATCTCCTTGCAAAAATTATGAAAAACATCCCTTTTTGCATTAGCGCGGGCAGACAGTTCAGTTCTCGCGCCAATGGGGAAAATCCTGCAAAGAGGTCGCGCCAAATGGCGCTCTGTCCTAGAGCAGTAGTCGCGCCACCCAATTTAAGGACTATTTTTTAAATAAATATGGCGGAAGTTGAGTTCTAACAAACTCAGAAACCATTTCCTGTCTTGAGTTGGGAGGTTTGGCTGCGGAAGTTCTATGGAAGGGAAGTGGTTTTGCCACCTCCCATGGAACCTTCCTTGTTGATAGGGCCAATCCCACAATAATAGGGATCCCAACTCCCTCCTTCCCCATCTATAAAAGCCTGCTCAATTCCATGGCAAGCTAGTCTTGAATTGCCTAAGCTTTGAATCTCCAAATTCCCAAGAGCCTTTGTGCTGTAAGAGCCCTCTTTCCTCCCTTAAGGCCGACTCAAGTAAGGAGACTATTGTCGAGAGACTCAGGAGAGGTTTGCCCTTTCCCTGGCGAGCTTTGCGAGATGTGAATGACTGGAGACCCATCCAAAGGAGACCACGACGTCAGAACTTTGGTCGTAACCTCTTTCGATCGTTATTTAATGAATGATTACGATTATGGTTCCACTCTGTTTTCAATGATGTTAATATGAGTAGTATCCTTTCTGACTGATATTGAGTTACGTATGCTGGATTTTATGCTTGTATCTTTTTTTTTCTTGCATGTGCAGGTGTCCACCCACAGATATCGTTGGAGGATCGTGATCTACCGAGGCTGAGGAACGGGAACGCTCTCTTCTTCAGATCATAGCATTGGAATCCAGGTAGGCTTCTATCTCTAGTCTTTTCATTCGTAACTAGGGACTTGCGTCGTAACATTTCTAATTGTTGCTAAACCCCTGCTGGGCTAGTAGGGATCGCCTCTGTCCACAGAGGGGATTTACCTCCTCAACAATTTGGCGACTCCGCTGGGGATCGTCTAGATTTCATTGTCTCGTTTTGATTATTTTATGTTTTTCCTTGCTTTATGAGCCTTCTGGGTCGGGTTCTTTTGCTGTTGTTTACTTCTTGGTTTGCTTAGTATGCATTGATCTACTTCTGGAGTAGTTATTTTTCTTTTTTTGGTTGAGAAACTCGACTGGCGCGCTTTTTAGCTCGACAGTCGCGCCAATTGGCGCATGTTTCTTTTGTTTAGCCCGCACCAATTGCTTTCTGGCGCCAATTTCATCCTTACAGTCGCGCCACTCCTGTAAGGTTTTTGAGTTTCTTCATTTTTGAACTCTCTGAGTTTGGTCAGTGTTTTTCTTCTTGATTTTCCGACTGCCTGAGTGTGTTGGAGTCCTGTTTGACTGGGAATTCACCTCTGTCCTTTTGTTTTTTGCTTTTATCTATCGATTTCACGTTTTGAGCCCTAGGGAATCTAGTGGCCTAGTGTATCGAGCCCTCCTTGGGAGTTTTGGTGTTTTGTTTGTCCGGTCAACTTTCTGATTGATTCTCCACGTCCTCTTAGTAGTTGTTCATTGTTTTGTTGTGATTTTTGGGTGATTTTTCATTCCTTCATTCGAATTTCGTTTGGTCTTGCATTGGGCCTAGATCACATGGCCCATTGGAGCCTTTTGAGTCTTTTCTTGGTTTTTGAGAGACTTTGGTCGATTTGGGATTTGATTGCTTGCGTTGTTGAGTGAAATTTATTTGTTTTGCTCTATCGCATATCGTTTCTCAAGTTGTCCCGTTTTCAGTTTGTTTAGTGCATATTAGCTATCAAACATTGAAAATTGCAAAAAATATCTTGTGCTTTTGGTTGAATTAGTGCAAATTGTGATCTTTAAGATTTTGCTAGTGATTAGTGATCTGAATGAAAAGTTTTCAATTTCATTAGTTTCATTAGAGATCTCATTGTTGTCTTCCGTTCATTTCGTTTGTGTAAAAGCTCTCAACTCTTCTCTAATTAGTTTTCATCGAACGAAATGTTGGACTGTGGCATGTAGCTTTGCATTTAGGAGTCTTTTAAGACACTACATACGATAGGACCTGAAAATTGAAACTTAATCGAAGATCAACTTTAAAATCTATTCAATTAACCTAAGGCAGCATTGAAACTTAACGAAACATTTTTAGAGGTCTAGGCTAGAGATGTGTTCTGGCGTCTTTAAACCTAGCAGCTGTCGCTCGTCGTTTGGCTTTAGACAGCGCTAGTACGGACTTGTGCTCCAAGTACCGTCGCGTATATAAAGGGAGACCCCTCTAGGTTTTCAATCCTTTATCCATAGGAAGCCGAGTCTGCCGCCCTAAACCCGTGATACACCGAACACAGCATTCGGGGAGACTACCTGCACGTACGGAAAGTCCTTGGTCGATTTCTGTTTCATTACTGAAACCAAGGTGTATATGGCAGTTCACAGATATTTGGTACACCCTTTGTGCCTAGTTTTTTCCTGAGTAGTCATTTGGTCTTTTCTGACTCCCTAAACTTGAAAAGACCGTCGAGCGCTTGTCCTTTCATGCTTGTATCAAATTTGAAAGAGATAAAGTCATCTTTATATTGTTTCTGGACTCTTAAAATATGAAACGATAGAGTTTCTTACTTTTCAATGTGGTAAAATTAATCACCCACGATTACACGCCCGCTTAGATATTTCTTGTTGACCGTTTGATCGTGTGCCCTTAACTCGTTTTCAGCCCGTGTGTGTGTTTGCTTCTTTTTCTCTGGTCTTTTTCCACAGTGGCGGAACCTTCGGTTTCGTCGACTGGTAGTCCTTACACGGACGATTCTTCAGAGGCTTCCCAATCCTCTGTCGAACCACAACAGCCTGTTGTTTCCGAGTTTCCTCACGGGGGACTGGTTCTCGCTAAGAAACCCTTTGGAGGACCAGTTGAGTTCAATTGGCCCTTTTCAGACCCTGTGTCTGAATTGAGATTAGGAGCTGATTTCCTTTCTCTTACCTCGGGTTCGCCTTTTGTTGCTGCTGTATTTCCTCCTAGTCCTCGTCGTCTTTTGCGTGATTTAACAGCAGGATCAACCATGAGTGATTCTGGTGAGGAAATCCCGACGTCCGGTGAAGAATATCATCTCTTCCTGCGTAGATTGTTTGAGGGAGACAACTCTGAGCTGGCTAACATGTCAACAGCCAGTCCTTCTTTACCACAGGGATACAGATCTCTGGGTCAGATCATTTCAGCTGCAGCCTCTATGGGAATTTCATCTCCTGCTTCGAGGCCAGCTAATACTACACCCGGGGTGTCTCCTCAAACGCCTGTCACATCTGTTCCCGTCCGGCCCACTGTCTGTGTGGCCGCCTCTTCTCCTGTTGTCTCAGCATCTGCTACCAGGGATGGGCCAACTCCTGAAGATGTTTATCTAGCTACTGCTATACCGGAGAACATCTCTCCGGAGGAGTATCGGTTGTCTTTGCAACAACCAAACACCGAGGCTGGACCGTCCGCCCAGGAACCCTACCGACCTTACTTTTCGCACTATGCACAGGATGGTACTCCCGTGTATGCTTTCCCAGGTCAGTATGACGAGCACAGGGAGATTTTACGTCTACCCTCTCCTGAGGCTTATCTTTATGCTCAAGGTTTACTGTACAACCAGGCTTATAACCCGCAGGGACAACCTTTCCAAGGCCAACCTGCGGGCCCACCTGGCTATCTCTATGATCCACAGGGGCAACCCATTCAGGGCTACCCTGCGGGCCAGCAAGGGCTGTCGTACAGTCCGCAAGGACAGTATTACAGCCCTCCCGGTCAACCTATCCAACCTCAGCCGGGGTACCAACCGGGACCGGTCTATGGTCCTGGGGGCAAATCCAGCCTTCTTTACCGATGCAACTGCAGTATCCTGTTGTTTCTAACTTTGCATATTAGCCAGGACCATCCTATGGTTCTGCTTCAGGTCAAACCGGTTTCCAGCAAATACCTGGTCCTGTTCCACCACCAGGCCAACCGTCTCATCCGGTACAACCCGGTGTTCCGCCTCCAGGCCAACCAGTCCATCCGGTACAACCTGGGGCTCAATTACAACCAGGTCAACCTGCGCAACCGGTGCCGCCTGTCTATCCGGGTCAGCCTGGTCATTCAGGTCAACCCTTGCACACGGGTCAACCTGTTCACTTAGGTCAGCCCTCTCAGTCGGGTCAACATGTTCATTCAGGGAAACCCACTCATTCCATCAACCCTGCACAGCAGTCGGTTCATTCAATGTCGCAGCCAAATCAGCAGCTGCGCCCTACATATCAGGCTCCGCAGGGTTCCACTTTTCAGCAGCCTACTCATCCTCAGGGTGGTTATTATCCTCATGGTCAGTCTCAACCGAACTATAACCACCCCAGAGGCTCTCAGTATTATCCTCCTCCACCCGGTTCTACCTACACTCAGCAGCCAAATCCAAACACTGCTTATACAGGGCCAACGCATAATCAGGGTCCGTACCCTGGTTATCAAACCCCACACTATGGTTACCAGCATCCAAATCAGTCTGGTTATACGACCTATGCCCCCTATGGTCAGAATCCTGCGGGACAAAACCCGTGGGGGCAAGGATATTCGCAACCATCGTGGAGTATGGGTACCGAACCTCATCCTGGGCCTGGCATGGCAGTTAACCCTCCATTGTTGTTCCTGGCTACCTTGGAGCTGCCGGACATTTCTAAGTTGACCAATGATCCGATTTTACATAATCCGTATTGGCCTCCGGTTCCCACCAAGATACCAGGTGACTTTCCCAAGTTTGAGGGGAAAGCTGGGGAGGACCCCCAGGCGCATGTGATGACGTATCACCTTTGGTGTTCGTCTAACGCTTGGGTCGATGATTCGATTCACCTACGCCTCTTCCAGCGTACCTTAACTGGAGCTGCTGCTAAGTGGTACATAGAGCTATCCTGTGGCATTTTTCAAGATTTCAACTCTTTAGCCATGGCTTTCCTCACACATTTCCAGTTACCGGTTCGGTATGAAGCCGGGACGCACCTCCTGACTTCCCTGAAGCAGGATAAAGCCACTCACATCTCAGATCACATCCATGAGTGGCAGCGCCGTCGTCGACTGATCAAGTTTCATATACCTGATCAGATATTGACTCACTGGTTCACCACCTCCTTTGTGAATAAAATCGCTCAGGATATCGCGATGGGAGCGTGCGTGACTGAAGAGCAAGCCATCGCGCGTGCCCAGTACCTGGATCTTGTCTATTCACAGTCTGGCACGCTTTATGACATCTTGATTGATGCTCCATGGCCCGGAACCACTAAGGCCCCGCCCACCCCTGCGGTGGATGGTGTCATTGGTTCTGTCTCTCAAAATTCGAAAAAGTCTTCGAATGGGAAGCAGAAGGCTAATTCTTCCAACAATACCTCTGCCAATCCCGCCCCATCTAATTCTGGTAAAAATGCGGAGGTGAATGCCGTCCAGGCCAATCCTGTGGACAAATCCTCCAAGGGGAAGAAGAAGGGCAAAGGCAAATCAAAATCTGATGCCCCGAAACCAGAATCTAAGTCTCGTACTGAGGATGGCTCCCAGCGTAAACCGAAGTACCCTTGCCTCATCTCTGAAGAGGGCCATTATACTAAGGATTGTCCATGACGATCCAAGGTTAGTCAACTTCTTAAAGGCCCTAAAGGTACTCCGGCTGTTTTGAAAGAGCCATTTCCATCTCAGCAGACCCAGATGGTCGAACAGGCATCACCATCTGCACCGTTTGGGTCTCAGGTTTTCATGGTGAAGAGTGTTGCACCTATCTCTGTCGCTACACGGTCGAAGGATTACAATGAACCGTGGCAGGCACCCGGGAAGGCAGTTGCGGATGGACTGCCTCCCCCACCTGTCTCCGGTCCATTGGAAATCGAGAAGCCTTCTCTGGAACCCGTTGTGAAGCCACCTCCCAAAGGTGTCCTTCGAAGATCTTCTTATAATCCAAATTCTCGTGCCGCTCAACATTATAGCATTGTTGAGGATCTGGCACAGGCGCCATGTGCTATGTCCGCACTTGAGGTTCTTCAAAGTTGTCCTTCACAATGGAAGGCATTACTGTCTGCAATCGGGGGCATCGATCCCGCTGACTCAAGCCTTCTCACCTTCGATCTGGAGAATTTTACTCCCTGGCTTCCACATCAAATCGCTTTGGTCATTCAAGTCAGGATTAATGGTCTGAACATTCACAGGGCCATCGTAGATGAGGGTGCATCTACCTGCGTTATGTCCTCCGCTTGCTGGAAGGCCATCGGCTCTCCAGCCTTGTCGTCATCCCCCAATGCCCTTGAGGCATTTGATGGTCGGGAATCTAAACCCCCGGGTGTTCTCGAGAGTCTCGCGATCACATTACAGGGGAAAAATATCAATGTAGAAGTGGAAGTGGTTGACGCTAAACTCAACTACAATATACTTCTTGGCCGCAGCTGGACCCATGCCATGCTCTGCGCGCCGTCCACCGTCTTTCGATTCATTAAGTTCCCTCACGAGGGCAAGATTGTCACAGTGGATCAGTTGTCATTTTTCACCTCTAACTCTGAGAACAACGTGACATACGTGGATCAAATTCTGAATCCCCCAGACAGTGTAGGACCTGGTCTCTTCAAAGACCCAGTCCTCATGGGTATATTTCCCGCACCGCCACCGCATACCGCTCAAGTCAACATGTTGTCTAGGTCTGATGACCCCTGGCTTATTCCCACACCTGAGCAGGTATATGAGTTTGGAGAATCCATGCCTTTAACGCCAGTAGAGATCAGCTACTGTGAGATTGTTGTGGCATCGGATCCTCCACCTCCCCAGCATGCTCCTTTGAGCATGGCTCTCGACGTCTACTCTCAATCCCCCTGGCTTGATCAGGCTGATTCACCTGATCCTCTCAGAGAGACTTTTCTTTCCGATGAGGCTATCATTGAAGCTATGTCTCTTGAGGAGCTACCTTGGGGCGATGGACATCATCGCTCCTCGTTTATGCCTAGCTTGGGGGCAATGACTGACTGTCTGGAGCGTTATGCTACTCAGGTTCCTTCCCCTCCTCTTCAAACACCGATCTTGACGCATGAGGTTTTTTCAGAGGGTAATCTGAGTAACATTACTCAAACTGTTCCAATCAACATCTCCGTTAAACAGGGGATTGTTGAGAATATTCATGTGGGTGTGACTTGTTCTCTCGATGAGATTCAAGTCTATACTGAGCTTTTCAAAGAATTCAGAGATGTTTTCGCATGGTCTTACGAGGAAATGCCGGGGATTGACCCTAGTATTGTAGTGCACGAGATTCCAACCTATCTAGGTGCGAAACCCGTGCGCCAATGCTTACATCCCATGCATCCTCGGAAAGCCGCCGCTATCAAGGCAGAAGTTGAAAAACTTCTGAACGCAGGTTTTATTTATCCCATCCCCCTTACAGAATGGGTGTCCAACATTGTCCTTGTCGATAAAAAGCAGGGTACAATTCGAGTCTGTCTGGATTATCGCGACATCAATCACGCCTGTCCAAAGGATAATTATCCCACTCTGTTTATCGACCAGATCATCGACGAATGTGCCGGGAGTGAGATCTATTCCTTAATGGACGGTTTCTCAGGATATAACCAAATCAATATCGCACCTGAGGATCAACATAAGACCACATTCATCTGTCCGTGGGGCACTTTCGCGTACAAAAAACTCTCGTTCGACTTAAAGAACGTGGAGCCACGTTTCAGCGTACGATGTCCTACGCTTTTCATGACATTCGTCATATCATTCAGCCTTATCTGGACGACTTGCCAGCCCATTCGGGTAAGCGAGAGGACCATCTTGAGCATCTCTGCCAGATCTTTCTTCGTTGCAGACACTACAATATCAGGCTTAATCCTCATAAATGCGTCTTCTGCGTTGATTCTGGCCGTCTTTTAGGATTCATCATCTCGAAAGACGGAATTCGCCTTGATCCTCTAAAGGTCGAGGCCATCGTAAATCTCCCATCACCCTCCTCCCTGTATCAGTTACAGAGTCTACAAGGGAAAGCGAATTTTCTTCGGCGCTTTATCCCGAATTATGCCGAGGTGGCCAAAGGATTCACTCGTTTGTTAAAGCAGAACTTTCCCTTTCACTGGGATGAAATTTCTCAGCAATCCTTTGAGAAGTTGAAGACGTTACTAGTCAATGCTCCATTGCTTTGTCCTCCAGACTACCACCGCGACTTCACTTTATATCTAGCCGCCGCATTTAGCACCATAGCCATGGTCTTGGTGCAGGATGACGATCACGGTGATGAACATGTTGTTTATTACCTGTCTCGGAACCTTCTCGACCCGGAAACGCGTTATGCACATGTCGAGAAATTGGCTTTAGCAGCAGTACACGCTGTACAATGCTTTCGCCATTACATCCTTTTGCGCACGATAACAGTGGTTTCAGACTGCAACCCTATGACGTATATTATTTCTAGGCAATTAATGGGGGGCAAGTACTCCAAATGGATTGTGATCCTGCAGGAGTTTGACTTGGAGTTTACCACTGGTCTTCGCGGATTTGATATGCTCTCTCCCTACAGACTCTGTTCCCTCACACTCTGAAGACCATATACCGGACGAAACGCTTTTCCTCATCAAGACTCCTGATCCTTGGTACAATGACATCATAGTGTATCTTCAGACCTCAACATTTCGGTCTGAGTTGGATAAAGCTACCCACCGTCGGATTCGGCACCAGTCCCAACCCTACCGTATAGTAGGAGATACCTTATATCGCGTTGGAGTAGATTCGGTGCTCCGGCGCTGCCTAACCTTGGAAGAGGCTGAGAAGGTCCTAAATGACTGCCACAGTGGTGCCTGTGGTGGACATATGTCCGGGTATGCTACTGCCCAGAAGATTCTGCGAGCAGGTTATTTCTGGCCTTCCATATTCAAAGACTGTATCACTACAGTCCGTAAATGTCATCCATGCCAGATATTTCAGCGCAAGATGCGCGCGCCGCCTTTGCCATTGCATCCCGTTATTACCGTCGGCCCTTTTGCGAAATGGGGCATGGATTTTATGACGTGTAACCTTCACTCGGCCGGGGGGCATGCGTATATCATTGTCGCCGTCAACTACTTCACTAAGTGGGCCGAGGCGATGCCTACACTAGCTGCTGACGGGAAAACGGCTGCTCAATTTGTATTCAACCACGTTATCGCACGGTTCGGGGTTCCTCAAGCCATCGTCACTGATCACGGTACTCATTTCCAAGATTACATGATGGCGGAGCTGACTTCAACGTTGGGCTTGCGTCACGACAGCTCAACACCATACTACCCTCAAGCGAATGGTCAGGTTGAAGCAGTGAACAAGGTTTTGGTCACTATGCTTCAACGAACAGTTGGTATTCATAAATCCAGTTGGCATCTCCAACTGTTCTCAGCTCTCTAGGCATACCGAACATCTGCTAAGAGTGCAACTGGATTCACACCATTTCAATTGGTGTACGGTCTGGAAGCCACTCTGCCGGTTGAATGTGAAATTCCTTCATTGAAATTAGCTGTGGAGCTTCTACCTGATACTTCTGCCGAGGAAGAACGTCTTCTGTATCTGGAACGGTTAGATGAAACCCGTCGTCTGGCTGCTTTGATTATCGAAACACAAAAGAAGAGGGTCAAAACTCATTTTGATCAATCTGTTTCCCCTCGTTCTTTTATCGAAGGAGACCTCGTCCTCCTATATGATCAAGCGCATGATAAGCTTGGAGCTGGTAAGCTTCAGCCTATGTGGCACGGGCCCTATATAGTAAAGCGCGTTTTGAAAAATGGGGCCTACGAGCTTATAGATTATGAAGGAGTTCCGCTGGCGCAGCCTAGAAATGGGCTGTACCTTAAAAAGTACTATGCCTGAAGTGATTTCTTGGTGTGGTGTGTGTACATAGGTGTGTGATTTTCATTTGTGTGCATGTATTGTGTGGTGTGATTTGTAAACATCTTTCTGTTGATCGGGTCTTCCTGGTTGTGCAGATGTCTTTTCATCCATTTGTCGGTTTCGCGGATGGTGCCTCCCGCAGTACCAGGAATCTGTCTTCAGCAGCCTGGGTAATCTATGATCCTGCTGGTGAGTTGATTGATCTGCAAGGAGTGTGTCTAGGACGTACCACGAACAACATCGCGGAATATAGTGCTGTGTTAGAATTATTAACCGAGGCAGTAAACCTTGGTATCCGTGAATTGCTCGTGTATCTAGATTCACAACTTGTGGTGTTACAACTGAACGGACACTATTCGGTAAGGAACCCGTCCATCTTACGTCTGTATCTGCGTATTCGATTACTGGAAAGGAATTTTGACTACATTACATATCATCATATACCTAGGCATTTGAATACACTAACAGATGCAGTAGCAAATTTGGTATTAGACAGACATTTGCACAATTTATAAATCATCATCACATGTAAAGAAAGATCCATCCAGAAATAGATATGTATATATATAGATATCGAAATGTTTACATAGAGTGTGTCACATAAAAGTCAAAAATATACATAGTCGTCTTAAATACATCCGGAGACGATACGTCTCTCAAAAAATAGGTGTGGTATAAATCCTAAGAGCTAATCCGCATGGTGCTCATGATAGCACGTGACTGCATGCACTAAGCGTCTCAGGATTCGGTGGATCCGACTTGGGACTCCCACCGTATGACGCTGGTATGCCATCGGTACGTCCGCCAGCCGAGCATAGTCTGGGATCCCATGGGCAATGCCCTCGAGATTCTGGATCAACTCCTCTCCTCCGGTGCCCTCTCCCTGAGGATCAGGGGCGAGTTGAGTCCTCCGTGAGATTGGAGACATCCCAGCTGGTCTCTCAGGTCCCACATCTGCATACATATATAAAATGTGTTAGGACGAATGTGTATTAACAAAAAAACATAAAACATAAAAAATAAAAAACATGAGGTCTTACCCAACTCCTCGTCCCAGTCATCTCCTTCTGGTAGTGGGAGATCTGGGTCTCCGGTGAAGTCAGTTCCTGCATAGGGCCAATCTTCCACGACAATCAGCTGGCGACGTAACCACCTAAAGAATTCTGGCCTCCAGGACATCTGTTGGCCGCCTCCAGCTCTGGGCATCAATGCTGCCCAGCGAGCCATTCTTGGCTCTCGTGGTATCGGATCTGCTACTGCGGCCCCTTGGCCCTGGAAGATTGGTAAGCATTCCAGAATGAACGATACCAAGATGGAACCATAACCAAACTGTTTCAGTTTACCCTGTTTGCATTTCGTGAGCTGCCTTTTCATATTTATTGTTACTGTTGTTGCCCAGTCGAACAGCAGGGGACTCATGCATTCTGAGGCCAGCAGGAGTTGGGCCTTTGTGGCCTCGTGCGGTGCCTGCGACCCAGCAGCCCGCGTGATGGTATGGAGGACCACTCTCAATGCCAGATCAGGGATAGTGTGGATATCCACTTTCTTGCTACCTGATCCCGTTTGAGCTCCTTGGCACACTCGTGCCATCACTTCTTCCATCTTTTCCCCAGATGGTCTGCTTCCAGTCAACACCGGGATCGGACCTCTGCGGGACAATCCAGTGATAAAATAAACATCGGAAACCTCCAGCTCTAATACTTGGTCTCGTAACCTGAACACCTGGTCACGTTCATCCCAGATATTGATTAAATACTGGAGGAGCTCGGGCTGAGCTCGTAAACACGGTGTGAGGAAGAACTTTTTCAGTCCACAGTTTCTAAGTGCATTCATGCAAGCTTGAATTTGCATGGCTTGTTCATCCTTTTCTCCATGTTCTCGTTCTTTCCATTCAATTGCCATTTTTATTGATTACCTGCATTCATATGGTCATAAACCCTTAGTTAGGTCTCTGATGAGTCTCAAATTCCATACAATTTGGTCTAAATGTCGAAATTTTAGGCGTATTTTTAGGTTCGGCCGCTGGCGCGGCTGTTTCGTGAACAGTCGCGCCACGTGGCGCGGGCCCTTTGTATAAAAGAGCTCATTGGCGCGGGTCCGTGCCCGATACCCGCGCCAATGAGCCCGGCCCTAAATTTTCAAAAATGGCTCTAGAAAACTAATTTACAGGGTAAAACTATTAAAATTTGGATGAAAATGAAGAGCAAGGGAGCGCCTCTTACCTGTGACAGACGAGAAGCTGAATGGTCAACTGGATTTGTCGCAATCACCGTCAGAAGTTTCTGCTCCAAATGGACCACTGTTGCTTTTTACCAAGGTAAATAGTAAATGTAATTTTGTTTTTACCAATTTGACATATTTATAACTTTTTGACATGAAATGAGTTGTAAAAAGTCATTTTTATCGAATATTTTTATATGTTATGTCGAAAATGGATTTTACGCTTGCTTGGTATGTGCAGCAGCAGGTTTTTGCGATTTTAACGATGGAAACGAGTTGTATTTTATACTTTTTCGGACTCGGTAAATACACGAAAAAGTCACTTTGGAGTCATCTTTCAGCTCTTTTCTGACTCTCTAAACATGAAAATATTGCCGAGGCCCTTGTCATTTTGATCTCGTTAAATTGGACACGAATCTACATCTACCCAGTATACGTTTAACCCTTTTTTAGGCTGGGATGGATTGATTACGAAAAAGGAATACCCTAGCCTATCGCGACTAGGAGGTTTTCTTGGATATTGTTTTCTACCTTTTCGGATCTAAGGAACTATTTACGAAAAGGGACTTGTGGAGTTTAATTTTCCGCTGTCTTTTCAAACTCTCTAAACATGAAAAGACGCCGAGTTATTCCTTTGTCAGACTCGTTAAAACCTGATGACATCAGATTCAGTCGAAATGACGTTCTCCGAGTTCCTCCTTCCTAGGACTCGTTAAATGCACTAGGATGGATTCGCCCGAAGGGCAGACTTATATTACAAGCATATGCTATCCCCTTCAAGCTTGTTATCAAAAATAATTGGGGTACTCGCCAGAAATGGTGGGGGAAAAATGGAACCATCGTCGTTGTCGTCGGCAGTATGTCGCTCTTGAACATGGCACTTGTCTGCATTCGTGTCGGGTTGGGGACCTCTCATCTCGTTGCTTCACTTTGCTTCCATGGGTTTGGGTAATCTCTTTTGACCTCTCATCTGTTCACTGCCTCGTCGCCATGACCTTTGATCTGTTGACGTCAAATACTGCCAAGTCCATTGTCGTGCCATTTATATGTTCAAGAGAAGTTGGCCTCTGCAAATATCAACCTTCCTCTGTTTCTCATACGATCCTGATTCACAACAAAAACATCATGTTCCTCTGTCTCGTGTCGATGATGTGGGAATCATTATGGCCCACCGTCGATCAAGGTCACTTCCTGTCGACATCAGCTTATTATCCAGGAAGTTGGTCTAGAGACTCTTTATGGTACCTTGGAGCCTGCATGCCTCAATGGCAGGTTCGTCGCATTCGACGAGAGGTTTACATCATTGGCCTCCGATCGAGTGATTCTGCGGGTGTTCGACATCAACTCATTTATTCGCACGCCGTAGATTGTACCTGTAGTACCTTGAGGACCATTTTCATTATTGGTGGTTTCTCTCGCGTCTGTTAACAGCTTTCATCATTGGCTGGTAATCAGACGATGTTCTTGCATGTTCGACTTCAGCTCACATATTCACATGCTCGAACTTGTACTTTGTTTGGGTCGAGATGGAGTGCAAGACCCTGGATTGTGTCTGTTGTAATCCAGGCTGCGATTGTGGATTATTATCATTATGTATATGACTCATTGCTTGGATGGCTGCGACCATACCTGAGTCTATTTATTTGATCCTCGCTGGATGGCTGCGCCCATACCCTGGATCCGGATTATAGTGTACTCTGTTTCGGATGGCTGCGCCCATACCGCATATACATCATGTACTTGAGATATCAGTTGTATTTTTCTGCACAGGTTTTCCGACGGCGGGGCTTCAGTTGAACATGTTCTCGTAAAGCATTTCACCCCTCTCTCTCGGGCCTCATACTTTAGGGGGCATCTGTTACACAGTAATTTGTCACCGTCCCTACCATTCCCCGTCCCGCACAATGGAGGACCCATTTTGTGACCTATGAACATTGTCATGCCTTGAAAACATCATCAATGCATTCCTCTAAGCATGAGCTTCATTTTCCCTAAAGACATCTCCTTGCAAAAATCATGAAAAACATCCCTTTTTGCATTGGCGCGGGCAGACAGTTCAGCACTCGTGCCAATGGGGAAAATCCTGCAAAGAGGCCGCGCCAACTGGCGCTCTGTCCCAGAGCAGTAGTCGCGCCAGCCAATTTAAGGAGTGTTTTTTAAATAAAGATGGCGGAAGTTGAGTTCCAACAAACTCAGAAACCATTGCCTATCTTGAGTTGGGAGGTTTGGCTGCGGAAGTTCTATGGAAGGGAAGTGGTTTTTCCACCTCCCATGGAACCTTCCTTGTTGATAGGGCCAATCCCACAATAATAGGGATCCCAACTCCCTCCTTTCCCATCTATAAAAGCCTGCTCAATTCCATAGCAAGCTAGTCTTGAAGTGCCTAAGCTTTGAATCTCCATATTCCCAAGAGCCTTTGTGCTGTAAAGAGCCCTCTTTTTCCCTTAAGGCCGACTCAAGTAAGGAGACCATCGTCGAGAGACTCTGGAGAGGTTTTCCCTTTCCCTGGTGAGCTTTGCGAGACGTGAACGACTGGAGACCCATCCGAAGGAGACCACGACGTCAGAACTTTGGTTGTAATCTCTTTCGATCGTTATTTAATGAATGATTACGATTATGGTTCCACTCTGTTTTCAATGATGTTAATATGAGTAGTATCCTTTCTGACTGATATTGAGTTACGTATGCTGGATTTTATGCTTGTATTTGTTTGTTTCTTGCATGTGCAGGTGTCCACCCACGGAGATCGTTGGAGGATCGTGATCTGTAGGGTGAGAGAGCAGAACTCTCTCTTCTTCGGATCATAGCATTGCACTGGAATCCGGGTAGGTTTCTATCCCAAGGTAGGTTTCTATCTCTAGTCTTTTTATTACCGTAACTAGGGACTTGCGTGTTAACATTTCTGATTATTGCTAGTGTTGCTAGACCCTGTTTGGGCTAGTAGGGATCGCCTCGCTCCCGAGAGGTTTGCCTCCTCAACAGACCTGTATCTCATCAGGAGAACAAGTCACTCCCACGTGTATATTCTCAACGATCCCCGGTTTAACGGAGATGTTGATCGGGATGGTTTGAGTGATATTACTCAGGTTTCCCTCTGAAAGAACCTCATGCGTCAAAATGGGCATTTGGAGAGGAGGAGTAGGAACCTGAGATGCATAACGCTCTAGACAATCTGACATTGCCCCCAAGCTAGGCATGAAAGAGGAACGATGATGTCCATCGCTCCAAGGCAGCTCCTCAAGAGACATTGTTTCAACAATGGCTTCATCGGAAGGAAAAGTCTCTTTGAGAGGATCAGGTGAATCAGCCTGACCAAGCCAGGGGGATTGAGAGTAGACATCTAGAGCCATGCTCAAAGGAGCATGCTGAGGAGGTGGAGGATCAGATGCAGCAAAAATTTCACGGTAGCTAATCTCTACTGGAGTCAAGGGCATTGATTCTCCAAACTCAAACACCTGCTCAGGCGTAGGAATGAGCCAGGGGTCATCAGACCTGGAAATCATGTTAACTTGAGCGGTGTGCGGTGGTGGTGCGGGAAAAATACCCATAAGGACGGGGTCTTTGAAGAGACCGGGTCCTATACTGTCAGGGGGATTCGGAATCTGATCCACGTATGGAACGTTGTTCTCGGAGGTGGAGGTGAAGAAGGACAACTGATCCACCGTAACGATTTTGCCCTCGTGAGGGAACTTAAGAAGTCGAAAAACGGTGGATGGCACGCATAGCATGGCATGAGTCTAGCTGCGGCCGAGAAGTATATTGTAGTTGAGCCTGGCGTCAACCACCTCTACTTCTATGTTGACAGTCTTCCCCTGTAAAGTGATCACTAAACTCTCGAGAACACCCAGGGGTTTAGATTCTCGACCATCAAATGCCTCTAGGGCATTGGGAGATGACGAAAGGGCTGGAGAGCCGATGGCCTTCCAGCAAGCAGACGACATGACGCAGGTAGAGGCACCTTCATCCACAATGGCCCTATGGATGTTAAGACCGTTGATCCTGACTTGAATAACAAGAGCGATCTGATGTGGAAGTCGGGGGGTGAAATTCTCTAAGTCGAAGGTGAGAAGACTCGAATCGGCGGGATCTATGCCACCGATTGCATAAAATAAAGCCTTCCGTTATGAAGGACAACTTTGAAGAACTTCTAGTGCAGACATAGCAGAAGGCACCTGTGCCAAATCCTCAACAATACTGTAGTGTTGAGCGGCACGAGCATTCGGATTATAAGAAGATCTTCGAAGAACACCTTTAGAAGGTGGCTTCACAACAGGTTCAGGAGTAGGCTTCTCGATTTCCAACGAACCAGAGACAGGTGGGGGAGGTGGTCCATCCGCAAATGCCTTCCCGGGTGCCTACCGCGATTCGTTGTAATCCTTCGAACGTGTAGCGACAGAGACAGGTGCAGCACCATTCATCATAAAAACTTAGGACCCAAATGGTGCAGATGGTGAAGGTTGTTCAACCATCTGGGTCTGCTGAGACGGGAATGGTTCTTTAAGAACTGCCGGAGTCCCTTTAGAGCCTTTGAGAAGTTGACTAACTTCAGATCGTCGTGGAAAATCCTTAGTATAATGGTCTCCTTCACAAATGAGGCAGGGGTACTTCGGTTTACGTTGAGAACCATCCTCAGTGCGAGATTTGGACTCTGGCTTTGGGGCGTCGGATTTGGATTTACCTTTGCCCTTCTTTTTCCCTTTGGAGGTTTTTTCCGTAGGATTGGCCTGAATGGCGTTAACCTTTGCAGTTTTGCCAGAATATGACGGGGCGAGATGAGCAGGAGTATTGTTGGAAGAATTAGACTTCTGCTTCGCATTCAAAGATTTCTTCGAATTCTGAGACACGGAACCAATGACACCATCTACTGCAGGGGTAGGTGGAGCCTTAGAGGTTCCGGATCGTGGGGCATCAGGCAAGATATCATAAAGCGTGTCGGACTGAGAATATACAAGATCCAGATATTGGGCACGCGCAATGGCTTGTTCCTCCGTCACAAAGGCTCCCATTGCAATATCTTGGGTAATTTTGTTCACGAAGGAGGTGGTGAACTAGTGAGTTAGTATCTGATCAAGTATATGAAACTTGATCAGTCTACGACAGCGCCGCCACTCCTGAATGTGATCGGAAATGTGAGCGGCTTTGTCCTGCTTCAAAGAAGTCAGGAGGTGTGTCCCGGCTTCATAACGAACTGGTAACTGAAAGTGCGTCAGAAAAGCCATGGCTAAGGAATTGAAATCTTGGAAGATGCCACGGGATAACTCGATGTACCACTTAGCAGCAGCTCCAGTCAAAGTGCGCTGGAAGAGGTGCAGACGAATTGAATCATCGACCCAAGAGTTAGACGAACACCAAAGATGATATGTCATCACATGCGCTTGGGGGTCCTCCCCAGCTTTACCCTCAAACTTGGGGCAATCACCTGGTATCTTGGTAGGAACCGGAGGCCAATAAGGATTATGCAAAATTGGATCATTGGTCAGTTTTGAAACATCCGGCAACTCCAAGGTGGCCAGGAACGGCAATGGCGGATTGACCGGCATGCCAGGCCCAGGATGAGGACCGGTACCTGTACTCCATGCTGGTTGGGAATATCCTTGCCCCCATGGGTTCTGTCTTGTAGGATTCTGACCGTAGGGGGCGTAGGTCGTATAACCAGACTGATTTGGCTGCTGGTAACCAGCATGTGGGGCTTGATAACCAGAGTACGAACCCTAATTATATGTCGGCCCACTGTAAGCAGCATTTGGATTTGGCTGTTGCGTATAGGTAGACCCAGGTTGATGAGGATAATATTGAGAACCTCGGGGCTAGTTATAATTCGGCTGAGATTGACCATGACGATAATAACCGCCTTGAGGATGAGTTGGCTGTCGATAAGTGGAACCCTGCGAAACCTGATAACTAGGGCGCAGCTGTTGATTTGGCTACGGCATCGAATAAATCGGCTGCTGAGCAGGGCTAATGGAATGAGCGGGCTGCCCTGAGTGAACAGGTTGACCCGGCTGAACGGGCTGCCCTGAGTGAACAGGTTGACCCGGCTGAACGGGCTACCCTGAGTGAACAGGTTGACCCGAATAGACAGGTTGTGCCGGTTGCACAGGTTGACCTGGCTGTGAAGGAGCCCCAGGTTGTGCTGGATGGGTCGGTTGGCCTGGAGGCGGAACACCAGGTTGTACCGGATAGACCGGTTGGCCTGGTGGAGGAATAGAGCCAGGTGGTTGCTGGTAACCGGTTTGACCTGGAGCAGGACCATAGGATGGTCTCAACTAATATGTAACATTGGAAACAATAGGATACTGCGGTTGCATAGGTTGAGAAGGCTGGATTTGCCCCCCAGGACCATAGACCGGTCCCGGTTGGTACCCCGACTGAGGTTGCACAGGTTGACCGGAAGGGTTGTAATATTGTCCTTACGGACCGTACGATGGCCCTTGCTGGCCCGCAGGATAGCCTTGCATGGGCTGCCCCTGTGGGTCATAAGGATATCCAGGTTGGCCCGAAGGTTGGCCTTGGAAATGTTGCCCTTGCGGGTTATAAGCCTGGTTATAAGGTAAACCTTGAGCATGGAGGTGAGCCTCAGGAGCGGGTAGACGTAAAATGTCCCCGTGCTCATCGTACTGATCTGGAAAAGCATACACGGGTGTACCATCCTGTGCATAGTGCGAAAAATAAGAGCGGTTGGGATCTTGGGAGGATGGTCCAACCTCGGGGTTTGGTTGTTGTAGGGACAACCGATACTCCTCCGGAGAGATGTTCTCTGGTATAGCAGTCGCTAAATAAATGTCTTCAGGAGGCGGCATAGCCCTCGCGGAGGGTGCCGTCACAGCGGGTGCAGAGGTGGCCACACAGACAGTGGGCCGAGTGGGTACAGAAGTGACGGGTGTCCGAGGAGACACCCCCAATGAAGGAGCAGCCGGCCTCGTAGAAGGAGCTGACACTCCCATAGAGGCTGCGGCGGAAATGATCTGACCCAAGGACCTATACCCTGCTGGCAATGAGAGACCGGATGATGACATAACAGCAGGTTCAGATTCATCTCCTGGAAATAATCTCCGAGGAAATAACTGGTAATCTTCACCGGACGTTGGGATTTCCTCACTGGAATCACTCATGTTTGAGCCTGCCGCTAGATCTCGTAATAGATGGCGAGGACTAGGAGGAAAAACAGCAGCTATAAAAGGCGAACCCGATGTAAGAGAAAGGAAATCGGCTCCTAATCTCAATTCAGACAAAGGGTCAGAAAAGGGCCAATTGAACTCAACTGGTCCCCCAAAGGGTTGCTCAGCAAGAATCGGTCCCCCGTCAGGAAACTTGGAAACAATGGGATGTTGTGGTTCAGCAAAGGATTGGGAAACCTCTGATGAATCGTCCGTATAAGGACTACCAATAGACAAAACCGAGGGTTCCGCCACTGTGGTAGTAATGAAAAGAGAAAAAGATCAAACACACACACGGGCTGAAAAAGAGTCAAGACACAAAATCAAATGGTCAACAAGCAGAATCTAACAAGGCGTGTGATCGTGGGTGATTAATTTTTTACCACATTGAAAAATAAGAAACTTCACTGTTTCATGTTTTAAGAGTCGAGAAACGGTTGAAAAGGTGACTCTATCTCTTTCAGATTTGACACAAGCGTGAAAGGACAAGTGCTTGGTGATCCTTTCAAATTTAGGGAGTCAGATAGGATCAAAATGACTACTCAGGAATACTAGGCAAAGGGTGTACCAAATAACCGTGAACTGCAATATACACCTTGGTTTCAAAATGAAAGAGAAATCAACCAAGGACTTAACGTACGTGCAGGCAATCTCCTCGAATGCTGTGTCCGGTGTATCACGGGTATAGGGCGGCAGACTCGGCTTCCTATGGATAAAGGATTGAAACCTAGAGGGGTCTCCCTTTATATACGCGACGGTACGGGGAGCACAAGTCCGTACTAGTGCTGTCTAAAGCCAAGAGGCGAACGACAGCTACTAGGTTTTAAGACGCCGGAACACGTCTCTAACCTAGACCTCTAAATGTGTTTCGTTAGATTTCAATGCTGCCTTAGTGTAAATTGAGTAAATTTTAAAGTTTATCTTCAATTACGTTTCAGTTTTCAGGCCTTAACGAATGTGATGTCTCAAAAATCTCCTAAATGCAAAACTACATGCCACAGCATATCATTTCGTTCGATGAAAGCTAGCTACAAAAGAGTTAAGAGCTTTTTACACAAACAAAATGATCGGAAGACAATCAGTGATATCTCTAATGCAGCTAATGAAACTAAAAATTTTTCTTTCAAAGTCACTAATTACTAATAACACCGAAAAGATTTTAATTTGCACTAATCAATCAAAAGCAAAAGAGATTTTTTATTTTCAATGTTTGAGAGCTAGATGCACTAAACAAACCGAAAACAAATGAGAAGCAATTTGAGAAATGATAATAAGAGAGCAAAAACAAGCAGATTTCACTCAATGGCACAAACAATCAGATCTCAAATCGACCAAAAGTCTCTCAAAACCAAGAAAAGTCCCAAAGACACTAATGAGCCGTGTGATCTAGGCCCAAAATGAAGCAAAGCGAAATTCGAATGAAAACGAAATCAATCACTCAAAAAGCGCAATAAGATGATAGACAACTGTCAAACGAATGCAAGGAAGCAATCCCAAAGTCGACTGAATGAATGAAAACCAAAAACTCCCAAGGGAGGCTCGACTCACAAAAGCACCTAGATGCCCTAGGGCTCGAATGCAAAATCGAAAGAAATAGGCAAACAACCAAAGGATGGAGGTTACAATCAGTCAAACTAGACTCCAGTGCACTCAAACAGTCGAAAAAACAAGATCAAAATCACAAGTCAGTCCCAGAAAGCATGAAACACAGTAAACCCTAATAGCTCACAGGATTGGCGTGACTGTGAGCTTGAAATTAGCGCCAGAAAGGCAATGGCGCGGGTGATACACAAGCAACCTGTGCCAATGGGCACGACTGTCACACTAAAAAGCGCGCCAGTCAAGTTTACTATGGGAAAATGAAAAACAAGAAATCTCAGACACAAACAAGTGATGACAAGGCTAAAACAAAGCCAAACAAACAGAAAAAACCAGTCCAAAGAGCTGACCAAGCAAGCAAGGCCAAGAAATTGACCGAAAAGAGAAGACAATACTCCAAGTTGTTCAGTCCGTAAACTAAACCGGAGATTGACTGAAGCAGCGTTGATCTACTCCGCTAATGCAGAGCAAAAGCGTTTCGAAGGCTATCTGGCTGCACTTCAGGCTCCGTCTATAGCTTACAAATCAAACAACAAGCTGAGTCCCCAGCGGAGTCGCCAAATTGTTGAAGAGGTTAATCCCCTCTGCGGACAGAGGCGATCCCTACTAGCCCAGATCGGGTCTAGCAACAATCAAACATGCTACAGTGCAGGTTCCTAATTGCAAATAAACCGACTTGCGAGGAAGGCTTACCTGGAATCCAACGCTGTCGTTTGTAGAAGAGGTGGTGCTCCCATTCCTTTGCCCTGGCAGATCACAATCCTCACGATCTCCGTGATCGGACACCTGCACATGCAAGAAACAACACAAACGCAAGCATAAAATCCAGTATATACAACTATATGTCAATCGAAGAGGACATAACTCATGAACATAATCAAGAACAAGAGTGGAACCATAACCAATAGTCGCTTATCATTAATGAGTCAAAAGAAGAATACAACCATAGCTTCGATGCAGCACTCTCCTTTGGCGGGTCGTCAGCAAAACATGTCTCGATAAAGCCTGTCAAGGATGGGACAAGCCTCTCTCTCCGAATACTTGACAATAGTCTCCTTGCTTGGATTTGGCCTTAAGGGAATCAAGAAGGCTCTTGCAGCATAAGGATGTGAAAGCTCTTGGGAACTAGCTTGCAAAGGAGATGGGCAAGCTTTTATAGATGGAGGAAGGGGAGTTGGGATCCCTATAATGATGGGATTGGCCCTATCATCAAGGAAGCTTCCATGAGAGGTGGCAAACCACTTCCTCTCTATGGAAATCCATAGCCAAACCTCCCAACTCAAGATAGAAATCAATCCAGGAATTTGTTAGGATGAAAATTCCGCCTTTTATTTTTAAAAAACACCTCTTAATATGGTTGGCGCGGGTGCGGCTCTATGACAGAGCGCCAATTGGCGTGCCCTCTTTGGAGGATTTTCCCCCTTGGCGCGAGGGCTGAACTGTGGAACCGCGCCAATGGAAAAAGAGCTATTTTTAGGGTTTTTTTGCAGGGAGATGTCTTTAGGGAAATGAAAGCTCATCTTCAGAGGGATGCAATGAAATTATTTTCAAGTCTTGTATCTACTCACAGTCGTTTAACGAAGCCCTCCAATGTATGACTTCCGGGAATGGTAGGGACGTGACAAATTACCGGTAAACAACTCGTATTCCCACTCCTTCCTTTTTTGCATATTGACCTACCCCGCACTTCTCAACAAAATTTTTAACATCAGTTTGCATTTGGGCCGCAATAAAAAGCATTCACCCCGAGCGAAGGTTTTATCTTGTCCAAAATGACCGTATAACCCCTCCACTATGCTTCTCCTTAATTATGTTTTCCCTCATGGAACATTTAGGAATACATAATCTTGTTGTTTTAATAATGTGCTTATTGAATATGTGTCCATCTAATATTCTGTTATGGCTCACTGGATTCTGAACTGTTGTGTAGATGTCTCTAAAATCCTCATCATCCTTGTACATTTCCATCATTTCTTCAAAACCTACAACACCCACTTTAAACTCTTGCAAAAGAAAACTTACCCTGCTTAATGCATCTGCTACTTTATTAGACTTACCACTTTTATGCTTTATTACAAAAGTGAAACTTTGCAGAAATTCCACCCATTTGGCATGCTTTTGATTTAGCTTTGGCTGGTTATTAATAAATTGTAAAGTGTGATTGTCTGAATATAAGATGAATTCCTTTGGCAATAATTAATGCCTCCACTTTTTCAATGCCTGCACAATAGCGTAAAACTATTTATCATATGAAGAATATTTCCTTTTCACATCATTTAGTTTCTCGCTGAAATATGCTATCGATCTTTACTCTTGACTCAGTACCGCACCAACTTCTACTCCACTTGCATCGGTTTCTACTTGAAAGACTTTCTCAAAATTAGGCAATGCTAGAATTGGCTCTTGTGTTATCTTCTTTTTCAGCAGATTAAAGTTCCTGTCCACTGCTTCTGTCTATCGAAATGGCTGGTTGACCTCCTTGATTGTCTCAAGGATTGGTGCACAAAATTGACTAAACCCTTTTATAAATTTTTGGTAAAAACTAGCAAGTCCATGAAAACTTCTTACCTCAAATACACTTCTGGGAGTAGGCCAGTTCCTAATTGCTTGTACTTCTCCGGATCCATTTTCAAGCCTTCTTTGGAAATCACAAATCCTAAGTACACCATCTCTTCTTTCATGAAACTACACTTCTTCAAATTGATTAGTAGTTTTTCCCTCTGTAGAGTTTTCAGAACTAACTTCAGATGTTCTAAATGCTCCTCTTTACTTTTGCTAAAAACCAGAATATCATCAAGGTAAGCAACGAAAAATTTACCTGCATACTCCTTCAAGACCTTGTTCATTAGTCTCATGAATGTACTGGGTGCATTAGTGAGCCCAAAAGGCATCACTAACCACTCATACAGTCCACTATTTTTTTTGAAAGTCGTTTTCCATTCATCGCCTTCCCGAATCCTGATCTGATGATACCCGCTTTTCAAATCTATCTTAGTAAAGTACCTGGATCCACTTAAACAGTCCGTTAGATCATCCATTCTGGGAAAAGGAAATATGTACCTGACTATTATCTTGTTAATAGCTCTGGAATCGGTGCACATGCGCCATTCTCCTCCCTTCTTTGCACTAAGTAATGTTGGCACAGCACACGGGCTCAGACTCTCTCGAATCAGTCCCTTGTTCATCAGTTCCTGTACTTGCCTTGCAATCTCTGTGTTTTCCTGGGGAGTTAGTCTATATGCAGCTTTATTCGGTAGACTTGCTCCTGGTATTAAGTTGATATGGTGGCTTACACTTCTAATCGGTGGAAATTCATTCGGTAATTCATCCACGATGATATCCATAAAATTATTTAACACAACTTGAATTTCTTCAGGCAAATCATTTAAATTCGTAGAGGTTAAGATTAATCGCCTCTACGATGTAGAAAATAGCTGAATAAATCACTTATTCACTAAAGATTAACCTGGTCATATATCAATTTCGAATTGCATACATAACACATAACCTTCTTCTACAATTAATTGTCACATGCGGAAATAACAGAAGCAATCTCACATCAATTCAATCACACATTAACTCAGTATGTATGGGGAAAGCCTATAGCTAAAAACCCCGCAGCTATTGTGTATATTATAATGGAGAAATCATGTAACCAACAAAGTACAATACTCCTCACAAGTACTCAGTACTTTCTCATAAAGTCACACGCAATCTAACTCAGTTTTGAACAAGTCTCGGGTTCAAAACTCACTGCTGACTGCCTTGCCTCTATTGCGCAATCATGGCCTGTATATGAAGAGGTTCAAGGTTCGAATCCCCTTGCCTTGACTGCGCAATTGTCATGGAAAATTCCTCCAAGTGTAATGCAAATCTCATGCAAAACCAATCTACCAACTGATAGCTTTACTCACCCTTTCATCTACCTCTTCCATTGGTCTCCACTGAACTGATCATGCACTGTAGTGAACTGAAGTGTTCTTGAGTTGACTAATGAGTTAATATTTAGTGAATTAAATAATATTTAATTCACTCCACTCATATCTAGTTGATTAGCTAGTTAACTAATCCCAACTAGTTCAACTAAAACAAACATAACACAACTCCACTATCTGTCCCGTTAACTCCTCCAAAACTTCTGCCACTGAAGTCTAACTGAAGCCAACCATGCAAGATGCCATCAAACCCTAGGAACCACGTGATTCCTTGTGTCAGTTGCATGAGCCACCTCCATGACTCAAACTGAAGTGCGCCAAGAGAGTAAACTGCTGCTTATAGTCAAAATATTATTAAGGGTAAATAATATTTGACTTCCATATTTTTAGGAGATCAGTCTAAAAATAGCCCGGGTCCTAAAAATAAGGGTCTCATCTATTTTTACCGAAATTTCGCATACTTTAAGAATCTCCAAGTAGAATTCCCAAATTATGCTCCGTATGTCTAAAAATAGACATAGTCTAAAAATAGACTTTGCGCCAGAATTTGCCTGCGGGCCCACTTAGTGAAGGCGACTTCATTTCACTAAGCTCCATCATCTTGCCGCATTCTCAACACTCCCTCTCAGCAAGATATGGATTATCTGCAACCCCTATCCTGCCTCTGTGGAATTCGAACTTGCTCCTGGTGAGCGCCTTCGTCAGGATGTCGGCATCCTGATCCTCCGTGGGAACATATGAAAGCATCATGATTCTCCGCCGAACACAATCTCTGATATGATGGTACCTGATGTCGATGTGTTTGGACCTATCATGAAATACTGGATTAGCCGAGAGTTTAATGCAACTCTGGTTATCACAGTAGATCACCGTAGGCTCCAAATGCAACCTGAACAATCCTGCGAGGATCTTCCTCATCCAAATAGCCTCGCATGCAGCCAAGCTAGCTGCCATGTACTCGGCCTCTGCTGAACTGAGTGCCACGGATCTCTGCTTCCTGCTGTACCAGGAAACTGCTGTCG